>JASANF010005017.1:0-21642 GCA_030248245.1 Trissonchulus sp. WLG1_4
TTTTATGTTCAAGTTGGCGTTCAACTTGAAGTTGAACACTATATAATTTTTGATTAGCAAAAAAAATCGAAGACAATTTTGGGTTTGGATGCTTGGGCAGCCAGTTTATGAAATTATTTTTTGTTGTAGTGTGGCAATGAGAACGCCCGGGAAGATGTCTTTCTGGACTTGCCCCTGGCTGTCAAGCCTTTTGGATTGCACAAAACTGCCTATGGAAGCATTGTAAGCCTGTCGCGTCTGCCTATTGGGTTGTGTGATGCGTTAGCTATTAAATTATGTTAATATACAAGTTCTAGTATCATTTGGCTTTGTTTAAATAATGTAGGGTTTGAGCCTTAGTTGTGGTCAAGCTCAGTGGTAAAAACTGTCCCTTTTGGGTGCAGATGTAAATTGTTTGTCATTTTGAATTATTTAGCTTATTAATCAATTAGTTTTTTGTATCTATGACACATCTTAAACTGGTCAGGACTTATTCTTTTCGATATGCAAAAATAATTATACTAATGTATTACTTTGGGTCCTGCTCATTCTTACTAACTTCAGGAGGAAGCTTTACGAGCTTTGTCCATCCGGAGCTGTTGGACGGAAGCAATCAATATTTCTGTGAATATTGTCACGACCAATGTGATGCCTATAAGGTCATTAATTGTTCTTTTTTCTGTTTGATGAAAAAAAAGTTGTATTTAATTTCTGGAGTCATGTGATATTCCGTCTGCTAGTATTTGATGCAAACTGATTGATTGCAATTAATATATTATATAAAGCCTGTTTAAACGCGATTCTAAACATTAAAGTTTAAGATAAACCTGATCCCGATTACATAGCTGAATTTGATTGATTATCGTTCGATCGATTTAAATTGTTTTGTGCTCTCTGTAAACGTTTAAACAGAACGGTTTGTTTTAATGTAGTCTGATTTTTTTTTATTTTCAGGGTTTGAAAGTTACCAAGTTTCCCTACTTGCTAACAATACAATTGAATCGATTTGATTTTGACTACAATACATTTCATCGAATCAAGCTTAATGACAGGTAAGCAGTGGGTATTTTATTTATTTGTAGCTATAAATTAAATTAGCTTCTATATAGTGTCACGACACTTTTGCTGCAAAACAACAAATAAATACCATCAATACTCGTATTGATTAGTCGCATATTTTTGTAATTTTGACGGTTACTCTGTCATGTAATTGTAATAATTGCTTGTCTAAAAGGACCATTTTGCTGTGAGATGAAAAACGTTGAACACATTTAAACGATTGACTTTGCTGTTTTGCTTAACAATTGTGTATTTCTGCCTTCTAGGTTATAAAAATTTAATTAAAATAATAAGATAAAGATGAGCTAATTTACAACACAAAAACAACCTCAAGTTGACCTTAAATCCTGTTTTCAGAATGACATTTCCGGATATTCTAAACTTGAATACATTGGTTGACAGATCTAATAGTTTTCCTGTAGTCCCCGAAGAGACCGGCTCCGATAAGCCCCCCCAACGGCCCCATGGGGGACTCAGCCCTCGGTCCCCAGCCCGCCCCCTCCATTGACATTCTGCCCCCAGACCCAATCCCCCCCCGCAAAGTGCCCCACACAGAAAATGGCCAGTCTATCCTCCAGTCCTGCCTCCCGAAGACATGGACGAAGGAGAGGTGTTTGTCTGATAGGTAGCTCCACACCTTCGGAAGCTGGTGACTGGCATAGGTAATTGAAATGTAATAAGGGTAATTAGTGTCTGGTTGATTCTAATTATATAGTTAAATAAAATATATTATGTTTATAGACTTTCAAGTGTGTTTTTAGGCCAATTGGAAATGTATAAAAATCTGCTTAATCATGTATAATTTACTTTAATCAATTGACGTAATGTACGAGATTTGGACACAATCTCATAAAATTTAATAAAAACAAGACACAAAGAAGTCCCAAATTGCTTTGAGTGTGAGGATTTTTCAATCTACTTTATTTTTTTTAATTTTTCTTCTTTTGTTTACACTAAAATCTTAAACAGATTCTAGGTTTGAACAGTTTGTTTTCAGCGGCGGCATAACGGCGGCTAAGGGCAATTTGAGGAGAGTCTAGACCAAGCCCTAATCCAGCAATATCTGGCCCAGGGTCCATTTGTCTACGAACTATTCAGCATCATGGTGCACAGCGGGTCGGCCAACGGAGGCCATTACTACGCCTATATAAAGTTGGTTTAAGATCACGTTAGTTAGAACGAGCTGATTCAGACCTTCTGGAGCTGAAAATAGGGGCCAATTAAAGCAGTTTTTCGTTTGAATAACGTTAAAATAGCGTTTAATAGTTTGGATGCCAAATTATAGCGGAATTTGGTGTTTTAATTTCGTTTAAATTTGCAATCAAATCAAAAAATCAAATTGACCAAAAAATTATCCGTGTCCATGTCTTTTTGTCACTTAGGTTAAACCGATCGTTGAACCATTTGGGTTGCCGACCATTTTTGAATGGCTAAACAACTTTTTTTTTGCATCTGAATGTCCGTTATTCTTATTGGGTGCCAACAGCTGGCAAAGCATCCAATCTGGGCAACCCTTTGTAGATATTTTTTGTTTTTTCATTTTTTTATTATTTTTTCCAGGAATCTGGATGATGGGACGTACTACTGTTTCAACGACCAGAACGTGACCCCCGCCTCCATGGACGAGGTGCGACGAACGTTTGGCGGCTGCAGCGGCTGGGGTCCTTATGTCAGCGCCACCAATGCTTACATGCTCATGTACAGACAGGTACAGCCAAGGTCATACTCGTTTATAAACACCGCTGCTTGTCCGTAAGCGCGGCCAATTAGCCGTAAGCGCTGATGATTGTCCGTAAGCAAAAGTTTTGATCAACAGGTGCAGATACGTGGGTAGCTTTGGCTGGAAGATTGTGCTATGCAAGCAAAAGTCTGACCAAAAATGTTGAACACTGAGAGGAAACAGGTGGCGTCATTTTAGTGTATACCTCTTGATGGCTGAACTGTGTTTTTTTTCGTAATTAAATTACGGTTTGTTTTTTCATTTGTTAAACATTTTTTATGAGACTTAGGGACTCATAAACGCCTATAGATATCATTATTTTATCACTTAAATTTGAAGACTTGAAATTGCTGAGTGGTAACCAAAGAGCAATTAATAAGCAATAAATTTGGATATTATTATATACGTCATGATATTTTTACACAATTTGTGGCTGTTTTAGCTGATTTCTTCCCAATTTTTTAGATTGATCCCAGCCGCAATGCCCGTTTCACACCCATCGACAATTTGCCGCCGCACCTGATTCAACTGCTGGAACGCATCGAAGCCGAAGAGGTCGAGAAAAGGCGTAGACAGGAGTATGAGCGAAGTCTGATGAAGGTATGGCTATGGGTGTCAGTTAGCTCGTATTGTTTGGAAATGGTACAAATGGGGTAACTAATGGGTGGGGGAAGGCGGGGCTTCAAAAAATTATGCTTTGCTCTGTCTGGCCTTAGTTTATGTGTGGTGGAGTGTTGTATAGTGGTGAGTGTTGTATAGTCATTGAGGCTGTAAAGGCGAGCGTCAGCGCTTTTGTAATGTTTTTTGCGACTAATTTCATACGGAAAGTAAGAGCCGGTTAAGGGCGAGAGGTAATTCGTAACTTTACGAACGTCTATCTATAGCTACTTTACCATGTTTGGCTGCTCTTCCGTTGTTAACTATTCAGTATCAACTAATGCTGGTCAGACTATTCTGACAGACAATTATTATTTATCTCATTCACAATATTTTTATAATGCAAAATGCTAAATGGTTTCCTTCAGAAGGCATACTAGTTAAATCATCTGCAAAAATGGATTCGTGTTGCCTTGTCACTATCCGTTTCTGTAGTCTGTATTAGTCTGGCTTGTCCACTGCAATGTAATAATAATGTCACTGTGTATTTTTAGCTGCAACTCTACTGCTACTTCCCCAACACCCTGTCTGGTAAAGTGAGTGGCGGGATCCCTCTGGTGGTGCCCCGACACGACACTCTGCGATCGGTCACCGATACGGCTTATGAAATGCTGAACTTGAAGGCACACGATATTCCAAGGGAATTGTGTCGGCTTATCAGGTTAATAGCTACTGTGTGTGTTTAGTTTGTTTAGGAGCATAATAAGACGGTTTGTAACAATTTTAGGTTATCGATAGGGAGAGTGTACTCATATTAGCTTTACTGTGATTAGTATAATGGACGTTAAACATACGTACAGCCATATTACATTATGTTTGTTTCGCCTTTTAGAATTTACTGTCAGACTCGCTCTGCAGATAGCGCCGCTGCAAATTTTCAAAGAGACTGTCAAAAATAGCCGGTTTTCGCATTTTTGTGGCCGACATAGGCTAACTTTGATCGCTGTCGAGTATCGTTCAAAAAGTCTCGTGTCATTACAGTGTACAAAAATGGTAAAGAAACTCTGATGGCTACGCCCTCTCTGATTGCCGAAAAAGTGTGCCAAACTCAGAGTAGAAAAATCAAAAAGTCGCAAAAAAATCCAGCCGCAGCCATAAAAAGTGCCCAAAAAAATGAGTAAAAAATCGAAGAAGACAAAATTTTTCCGGTTGTCAGAGCATTATTTCCTTGACGATTGTAAAAAGTATATTTCTATTTTACATTACGTAAGATATACTTTTTATTAATATCTATTGTAGACTGTAGTTAGTGTGTCTATGTACTCTTGATGGGTTTGTAGATTTGAAAGCCACTCGGAACATATGAGCATTCATATTTGGATGCCGACTTAGACAGAACGATGGAGGAGATTAAGAGTATTGTGTACAAGCTGGAACTCCTCATGGAATATCGGCCGCCTCACGTCCCATTTTATCATTATGAAAGTGGTAGGCTACATTATCTTTACTCTCGATAGTTGCACATGAGCATTATCTTTGTAGTTTAGGTTTTATGGTATATTTGATGTTTTTTTGGTTCCTTTGTTTATTTTATTGTATTAGGTAGTCGAATAGAGTTTTTTTTATTGGTATATGTATGGGTGATTGTTTTTTAGTGTCTATAGTATTAGTAGTCTATTGGTCAGACAAGAGGTTATTAGGGTCTATATTTTATCTTGTCTCGTAGTTTTTTATATTTTTATTGGGAATTATTTATAGGGTAGTTAAGTTGTTATTTTGTTGTTTTTTTTTTGTATTTTTTTTTTTTCTTCTTCCTTTCTTTTTTGTGTTTTTTTATATAGATAATTGATTTTTTTTTTTAGGTATGTTTCTACTCGGTGTTTCTTTGTCTTCTTTCTATCTAGTTAAAATGTTTCTTTTAGGTTAGTAAGTTCTATAGGCTTTATTTATATATGTTAGTATTAGTTTATTTATTCTTTTTTTTATTTTTTTTTTATTGTTTTAGTTTATTTGGTTAGTGTAGGTTTTATTTTTATTAGTTTAGTTGTGTGCGAGTTGTGATGTTTTTTATTTTTTACGACGCGTTCCTAAGACTGTAAGTTTTTTTTTAGTGGCTGCAGTGTGTATCGGCAGCTTGATTGGTCTTTTGGCACTACAAGAAAGAGTTCAGATCTGGACGTTGACGACCGAACTTTTCAGAAAGAAGGATTTTTGAAAACTGCCAAGGTAAAGTACTCTACGCTCGCAGTGTTACACTCCTTCTAGTTCTGTACTCTCGCGTTTAAATATCGCACTATGAGCGAGTACTGGCGAAGTATTTGGTGGTTATTGCTTCTCAAGCCTAAGCCTAGCCCAACCTAGTTTAGAAGCCATGAGCCAATCAGTGAAGAGATGTGCTAAGGAAAGCGAGCTCTCACCTAAGGAAATAGAAATATTGTGTTTCAATATTGTCTGTAAGATAATCGTATGTAGTCATTATCGCTGAACTTGTTAAAATGGTTGATGCTTTGGCTTGATGTGACAACAGCTTGAGGCCTCGAGTTGAGCTTTTCATTAGTTTTTCATATCGATCGTTTTTTATCAAAGTCCATAGTTTTTCCATTTTTTTATTTAGGTTTACGTTGACTATTCTGGAGAAGATGACGGTCACGTGCAGTTTGAGGACAGCATGTTCTATCGAGTTCTGGATCGTGTAGAAAATGTTTCCGAACTCACTGTCCTGCTTCCGTTGAAAAGTATGTCGTTTTCATACTCTGACTTTCTGCAGCAAATTTACTGGATTTGGCAACTTGTGCAGTAGATAAAGATTTCATAGAACGTTTCACAAAATTAACCAAATGACACAGATTAAAAAAATACTTGGGTTAGTAAATGAATACAAACTTCACTCGAAACTCGGCTTTTACAGTTTACAAAATACATTGTTTTTTTAGTAAAGAACATAGTATTGCATGAAATTGGGCAGGAGGCATAGTTACAATTTATTTTACTGTTTTATAAAATAGCGTTAGATATCACTGCCAACGTATTGACAACCATTTTATTTCATGAAACTGATTTGATTCCTGCTTTCAGACAGTTGGAAGAAGCTCTGTCTGAACGATGGGTTTTTTGTTTCAGCTGATTATGACAAACTCGGATTCCAATATCACGAGCTAGACTTATCAGGTTAGTATTTTGGGGTGTATTAATTACCATCGTATTAGTTTCTGTAGTTGTATCATGCATTATTGACAAGAAGTTTACTTTATTGTTAATAGCAAGACTACATAAAAATTAACAGTGTGTCATACTAGTATGCTAATGTTTGTTACGCAGAGAATCTACGCGCTGATTGGCTGCACACAGGTTTAACAAAGCTTATAACGCTAGAGCACAGGGGGCACCAGGGGGTCTCTGTCTTCTTATATAGAATGAGACACTATTATGTACTGTTGTTAATAGTGAGTAACTGAGACTACATAATAGGATATTATGTACTCTTGATATTATTGACGTTACAAAATTATAACAATAATTAACATTTAACAATTATAATTCTCCGTAACCTTTTGTTCTAGATCCATCAACCTACGCTGCAGCCAGCCAAAACACAGCCACCAACAGTGAGTGCGGGGACTGCTACTCGGTCACTGGGCAGCGTCACTCGCAGGCCACCCCCACGCCGCCAGACCACGTTTCCATGGATACCAGTGGCGCGGGGGGCAGTGGGGATCTGCTGATTGTGGCTCCCAAGCCCCCCTCCAGCGCCCTGGACTGTGACGAAAATATGTCTGTGGTCTCGTCCGCGCCTAGCATTCCTGCGTCCGCCGTCGTCAGCTTAGATCAGCCTGATCCATCTTCCTCCGCCAGCCGATCTCACTCTCCTATGATCGTCGATACTGCGGCTAATGCGAATACTAGTGGGTCGGCTTGTACCGCATCAACTAGTGGTATGTTGGGTAGTAGTAGAGTGTTGCTCTCTCGGCCCTAAATTGGTCGGATGTGGTTTGTGTATTAGCTAACTACTTTGTTACGGTGAGGGTGTGAGAAAAGGTGAAGCGGATTAGCATTCTCTCAATTCAGATGTCAATACTGGCTTAATCAGAAGCAACTAGTCTGAATGCGGCTTTTTAAGGCCAAATAAGCTTGGTCTTCCGAACGACTGTTCACCTCATTAATCCTACCTTATGGTAGTATCGCCAAGGAGGCAAATGGGCCGAATTTATTCTAGGTTTCAAGCTGCGGCTAACCAGATGGCCTGTGGCTGTTTTTTCCCCAACCAATCACAGCCCTGCTTTTTTAGGCCTTTTCATGGATACAGACGGTCTGGAGCCGCCCTCGCCCGGCCCCCCCGGGGTTCCCTGTGCCTCGCCCTCCCCCCAGATTTCCAGCAACAGCAATATGTCCTCTGCCTCCTGCTCCCCCAACGTGAGTCCGGTGGTCTCCGGGCCGGAGGGGGACTGTGATGATTCCATTGGTCACATGATCCCGCCCGACCCCGCCCCCCACCACACCAGCGATGCTGTGGCCAGTTTTGTGCTGAATTTTGGAGGGGGCGTGGTGCCAACGGATCTGGGCGATTTGGCTCCCGGATGCTCCACGGATCCGGATGAAAGTGCTAGGCAGAATTCTTTGGTTAGAATTGTCATTTGTATAATTTTCCTGTTTGCGCTGTGCACGTCTCCATCATAACGATAGATAGTATACTATTATAGTCTGTAACAAAGTCAACGATACTAGGTACTAAAAATATATTATAAGAATATAATTAAATATAAAAATATTATTAATAAAGGAATATATAGAGAATTAGGTACAAAGATTAAATAAAAGGATTTAGAAGAGTATTTTTTTATAAGAGATATAATTTATATCTATATAGATAGAGTTTTTCTTTTCTAATAAGAGATAGTAGATATAATATCAATACATATAAGATTTTAGAAGGGAATAATTATTATTAGGTTTATTTTAAGTTATTTTATATATATATAGCGTAAGTATATATTAAAATATTTTTTAGAGTTTGAGAAATTTAGGAGAAGAAAAAAAATAAGATAAAAAAATATATTTTAATTTTAGAAATATAATATAAAAAATAAAGAAAATATTATATATAGATTAAGTTTTTTATATTTTTTTATAGAATTTAGTCATTATAGATATTAACTTTAAGAAAAGGACAACAAGGAGAAGAAAACAAGAGTACATAATAGCTTCTCACTCTGTATAGAAGAAGAGTGAGACACTCTCCAGCCTGCCTGTGTTCTAGCACAGGCAGATGCGCTGGTCGTTTTCAGACTACATGTTGACATTCTATGCAACATGTGACTGGCCAATCAGCGCGTAGATTTCCTGCGTAACACACTTTAGTATATAATCGCTGATGCGTTGATAAGCATTAAGATAGAGTTAAAAGCTTAATAACTCATTATTTATTCATAGTCTGCTTGCAAAAACATTAAAAAAAGTTTGCAAATACCTCTAGGGATATTATGGCAAACTTTCAGCGAAATTGATTGAGAAACTTTTGAGATATAAACTTTTCTGAATTTCTTCAAAGTTTCTCAATCAATTTCGCTGAAAGTTTGCCAAAATATCACCAAAGGTATTTGCAAACCTTTTTTAATGTTTTTACAAGCAGACTATGAATAAATAATGAGTTATTAGCCTTTATCCCTATCCCGTTTTATGATTGGAGCACGTGCACAGGCGTCAGCCAATCAGAGAATAGAAGCTCGCTTCTGATTGGCCAGTCACATGTTGCATAGAATGTCAACATGTAGCCTGAAAACGACCAGCGCATCTGCCTGTGCTATAACACAGGCAGGCTGGAGAGTGTCTCACTCTTCTTCTATATAGAGTGAGAAGCTATAATGTACTCTTGATTATACAAATGACAAATCTAACCAAAGAATTCTGCCTAGCACTTTCATCCGGATCCGTGGAGCATCCGGGAGCCAAATCGCCCAGATCCGTTGGCACCACGCCCCCTCCAAAATTCAGCACAAAACTGGCCACAGCATCGCTGGTGTGGTGGGGGGCGGGGTCGGGCGGGATCATGTGACCAATGGAATCATCACAGTCCCCCTCCGGCCCGGAGACCACCGGACTCACGTTGGGGGAGCAGGAGGCAGAGGACATATTGCTGTTGCTGGAAATCTGGGGGGAGGGCGAGGCACAGGGAACCCCGGGGGGGCCGGGCGAGGGCGGCTCCAGACCGTCTGTATCCATGAAAAGGCCTAAAAAAGCAGGGCTGTGATTGGTTGGGGAAAAAACAGCCACAGGCCATCTGGTTAGCCGCAGCTTGAAACCTAGAATAAATTCGGCCCATTTTGCCTCCTTGGCGATACTACCATAAGGTAGGATTAATGAGGTGAACAGTCGTTCGGAAGACCAAGCTTATTTGGCCTTAAAAAGCCGCATTCAGACTAGTTGCTTCTGATTAAGCCAGTATTGACATCTGAATTGAGACAATGCTAATCCGCTTCACCTTTTCTCACACCCTCACCGTAACAAAGTAGTTAGCTAATACACAAACCACATCCGACCAATTTAGGGCCGAGAGAGCAACACTCTACTACTACCCAACATACCACTAGTTGATGCGGTACAAGCCGACCCACTAGTATTCGCATTAGCCGCAGTATCGACGATCATAGGAGAGTGAGATCGGCTGGCGGAGGAAGATGGATCAGGCTGATCTAAGCTGACGACGGCGGACGCAGGAATGCTAGGCGCGGACGAGACCACAGACATATTTTCGTCACAGTCCAGGGCGCTGGAGGGGGGCTTGGGCGCCACAATCAGCAGATCACCACTGCCCCCCGCGCCACTGGTATCCATGGAAACGTGGTCTGGCGGCGTGGGGGTGGCCTGCGAGTAACGCTGCCCAGTGACCGAGTAGCAGTCCCCGCAGTCACTGTTGGTGGCTGTGTTTTGGCTGGCTGCAGCGTAGGTTGATGGATCTAGAACAAAGGTTACGGAGAATTTTGTTAAACGTTAATTATTGTTATAATTTTGTAACGTCAATAAGAGTACATAATATCCTATTATGTAGTCTCAGTTACTCACTATTAACAACAGTACATAATAGTGTCTCATTCTATATAAGAAGATAGAGACCCCCTGGTGCCCCCTGTGCTCTAGCGTTATAAGCTTTGTTAAACCTGTGTGCAGCCAATCAGCGCGTAGATTCTCTGCGTAACAAACATTAGCATACTAGTATGACACACTGTTAATGTTTATGTAGTCTTGCTATTAACAATAAAGTAAACTTATTGTCAATAATGCATGATACAACTACAGAAACTAATACGATGGTAATTAATACACCCCAAAATACTAACCTGATAAGTCTAGCTCGTGATATCGGAATCCGAGTTTGTCATAATCAGCTGAAACAAAAAAACCCATCGTTCAGACAGAGCTTCTTCCAACTGTCTGAAAGCAGGAATCAAATTAGTTTCATGAAATAAAATGGTTGTCACTCCGTTGGCAGCGATATCTAACGCTATTTTATAAAACTGTAAAATAAATTGTGAGACTATCGCCTTCTGCCATTATGTTTACTAAAAAAAACAAAGTATTTTGTAAACTGTAAAAGCCGAGTTTCGAGTGAAGTTTGTATTCATTTACTAACCCAAGTATTTTTTTAATCTGTGTTCATTTGGTTAAGATTTTGTGAAACGTTCTATGAAATCTTCGATCTACTGCACAAGTTGCCAAATCCAGTAAATTTGCTGCAGAAAGTCAGAGTCTGTAAACGACATACTTTTCAACGGAAGCAGGACAGTGAGTTCGGAAACATTTTCTACACGATCCAGAACTCGATAGAACATGCTGTCCTCAAACTGCACGTGACCGTCATCTTCTCCAGAATAGTCCACGTAAACCTGAAATACAAAAATAAAAAAACATGCGTACTTCAATGAAAAAACTAATAAATAACTATAAATTTAAAAAAGACAAAAAAAGCTGTTGTTTGCAGTCACAAGTTAGTCTGTAACCAGCTTTAAACAGTTCAGTTATAATGACTACATGCGATTATTTTACAGACAATATTGAACACACAATATTTCTATTTCCTGTGAGGTGAGAGCTCGCTTTCCTTGGCACATCTCTTCACTGATTGGCTCATGGCTTCTAGGACTCAGGTTTGGGCTCAGGCTTAGGTTTGGGAAGCAATAACCACCAAATACTTCGCCAGTTAGTCGCTCATATTTAAACGCGAGAGTTCACAGGAACTAGCAGGACGTGTTGAACACTGCGAGCGTAGAGTACCTTTACCTTGGCAGTTTTCAAAAATCCTTCTTTCTGCAATGTTCGGTCGTCAACGTCCAGGATTCTGAACTCTTTCTTGTAGTGCCAAAAGACCAGTCGAGTCTTGCCGATATCACACTGCAGCCACTAAAAAAGCTTACAGTCTTGAGGAACGCGTCGTTGAAAAAATAAAAAAAACATCACATAACTCGCACACTTAAGTAGTTTAATTATTGCAGTTAAAACGTTCACTTTAGTTCATCTAATCTTATCTAATTAAACCAGAGATGCACGGGGTGAATCGGCGAGGGGGGGGGGTGCCCGACCCCTGGCGGAAGGGGGGTGGCCCCTAGTTTTGGCCATTTTTCGGCGACAACCGAAAATTTTTCAGAATTTTTCGATTTTCAACTTATTTTTGGGGTACTTTTTTCGCCACAGGCGAAAATTTTTTGCAATTTTTCAGCTTTTTACGCATTTTTGGGGCACTTTCTTGGCCATCAGAGGAGGCGTGGTGGGTTGAGGGGGGGGGGGTGCCGGATGTCTGAGGGGGGGGGGTGGTGGTTACACCCCCCACCCCCCCTTTTTTTTCCTTCTATGTGCATCTATGAACTAAACTAATCTGTTGGCACAATAAAATTCTCTTTACTCCAGGCTAAGCGCTCTTCTCAGCCAATAAACTGTTGCAAATCACCCAATATTGTGAGATCCAAAATTTGAATGCAGTAATCAAAACAAGGGACATTAACATGTAGAACTACATATTCCTGAGTGAAGCCCATTATATTAAATAACAACGCTTTATTAAGCAACATCTTTTTACCTGTGCAATTCGTTCCCTTAACGTTTGAACAGTATCTTTGGCAACTAGACGTAGTCGGAAAGGTCGTTGCAAGACTCCCGCACGAACATCCACCGGAAACACTTGGATGGTACGAGAATCATTACTGTCTAAAGCCAAAACAAATGTTTGATTTGTTTTGTTTCTCCAATGTTTTTTACGTTGGTTGCTATAGTCAGCCCAAAAATGCTGGATCTCGAGACAAAAGGAAACACGCGATTTCACGACAAGAACGAATTTAAAACATCAAGAATACAGTGAATAGTCACATAAAACAATTTCTTGGGATTTAGCAATAATTTCTGGTCAGACTTTAATTCGTGTCTGTTGTTATCCGTGTTTCTCTGCTTATCTAAATCGTTTGTTTACATTTTTCCGGCTCTTCAATAGATCAGTTCAGTTCAGTTTGTTAATGGGCAAATCGTCGGCAGTCTAGCTGAGAGCAAGAGTACATAAAAGTGTCTGACCACCCCTTTTTTCATAATTGTGTGTGTGTCTGTGATCGGTATAGACTTAGGAACGGTATCTTAACGTATCCTATTTAGGAACGGTTCTTTTACGATTAACACATGCATCCGAATACGCTTGCCATTAGTCTTGATATTTTACTCAATTTTAATCGACCATAGACGGGCGAATCGTCTTTTGCTACGTGTTGCTGAGCGTTGCTACTGCTTTAATACACCAATAACGAATAAACAGAAGGCGAACCATAAAAAACATTCAAATATCGTACTCATTCTAACAGCCTTAAAGCTCACAAAGATAATGCTCATGTGCAACTATCAAGAGTAAAGATAATGTAGCCTACCACTTTCATAATGATAAAATGGGACGTGAGGCGGCCGATATTCCATCAGGAGTTCCAGCTTGTACACAATACTCTTAATCTCCTCCATCGTTCTGTCTAAGTCGGCATCCAAATATGAATGCTCGTATGTCTCCGAGTGGCTTTCAAATCTACAAATCCCATCAAGAGTACATAGATCACACTAACTACAGTCTACAATAGTATATTAATAGTATATCTGACGTGAATGTAAATAGAGATACACGGAAGCAATCGTCAAGGGGGGGGGTGCCCGACCCCGGAAAAATTTTGCCTTCTTCGATTTTTTACTCATTTTTTGGGCACTTTTTTGGCTGCGGCCGGGAATTGTTTGCGACTTTTTGATTTTTTACTCAAGTTTGGCACACTTTTTCGGCAATCAGAGAGGGCTCGCAGAGCTACTTTACCATTTTTGTACACTGTAATGACACTGGACTTTTTGAATGATACTCGACAGCGATCAAAGTTAGCCTATGTCGGCCACAAAAATGCGAAAACCGGCTATTTTTGACAGTCTCCTTGAAAATTTGCAGCGGCGCAATCTGCAGAACGATTCTGACAGTAAATTCTAAAAGGCGAAACAAACATAATGTAATATGGCTGTACGTATGCTTAACGTCCACTAATCACAGTAAAGCTAATATGAGTATACTCTCACTATCGATAACCTAAAATTGTTACAAACCGTCTTATTATGCTCCTGATCACCTAAACAAACTAAACACAAACACTAGCTATTAACCTGATAAGCCGACACAGTTCCCTTGGAATATCGTGTGCCTTCAAGTTCAGCATTTCATAGGCCGTATCCGTGACCGATCGCAGAGTGTCGTGTCGGGGCACCACCAGGGGGATCCCGCCACTCACTTTACCAGACAGGTTGTTGGGGAAGTAGCAGTAGAGTTGCAGCTAAAAATACACAGTGACATTATTATTACATTGCAGTGGACAAGCCAGACTAATACAGACTACAGAAACGGATAGTGACAAGGCAACACGAATCCATTTTTGCAGATGATTTAACTATTATGCCTTCTGAAGTAAACCATTTAGCATTTTGCATTATAAAAATATTGTGAATGAGATAAATAATAATCAAAGTCTGACCAGTATTAGTTGATACTGAATAGTTAACAACGGAAGAGCAGCCAAACATGGTAAAGTAGCTATAGATAGACTTCGTAAAGTTACGAACTACCTCTCGCCCTTAACCGGCTCTTACTTTCCGTATGAAATAGTCGCAAAAAACATTACAAAAGCGCTGACGCTCCCCTTTACAGCCTCTATCACTATACAACACTCCACCACACATAAACTAAGGCCAGACAGAGCAAAGCATAAATTTTTGAAGCCCCGCCTTCCCGCACCCATTAGTTACCCCATTTGTACCATTTAGAAACAATACGAGCTAACTGACACCCATAGCCATACCTTCATCAGACTTCGCTCATACTCCTGTCTACGCCTTTTCTCGACCTCTTCGGCTTCGATGCGTTCCAGCAGTTGAATCAGGTGCGGCGGCAAATTGTCGATGGGTGTGAAACGGGCATTCCGGCTGGGATCAATCTAAAATATTGGGAAGAAATCAGCTAAAACAGCCACAAATTGTGTAAAAAATATCATGACGTATATAATATCCAAATTTATTGCTTATTAATTGATCTTTGGTTACCACTCGGCAATTTCAAGTCTTCAAATTTAAGTGATAAAATAATTATATCTATAGGCGTTTATGAGTCCCTAAGTCTCATAAAAAATGTTTAACAAATGAAAAAACAAACCGTAATTTCATTACGAAAAAAACACAGTTCAGCCATCAAGAGGTATACACCTATACAAGTACACTAAAATGACGCCACCTGTTTTCTCTCAGTGGTCAACATTTTTGGCCAGACTTTAGCTTGCATAGCACAATCTTCCAGCCAAAGCTACCCACGTATCTGCAGCTGTTGATCAAAACTTTTGCTTACGGCCAATCATCAGCGCTTACGGCTAACTGGCCGCGCTTACGGACAAGCAGCGGTGTTTATAAACGAGTATGACCTTGGCTGTACCTGTCTGTACATGAGCATGTAAGCATTGGTGGCGCTGACATAGGGACCCCAGCCGCTGCAGCCGCCAAACGTTCGTCGCACCTCGTCCATGGAGGCGGGGGTCACGTTCTGGTCGTTGAAACAGTAGTACGTCCCATCATCCAGATTCCTGAAAAAAATAATAAAAAAATGAAAAAACAAAAAATATCTACGAAGGGTAGCCCAGACTGGATGCTTTGCCAACTGTTGGCACCCAATAAGAATAACGGACATTCAGATGCAAAAAAAGTTGTTTAGCCATTCAAAAATGGTCGGCAACCCAAATGGTTCAACGATCGGTTTAACCTAAGTGACAAAAAGACATGGACACTGATAATTTTTTGGTCAATTTGATTTTTTGATTTGATTGCAAATTTAAACGAAATTAAAACAGCAAATTCCGCTATAATTTGGCATCCAAACTATTAAACGCCATTTTAACGTTATTCAAACGAAAAACTGCTTTAATTGGCCCCTATTTTCAGCTCCAGAAGGTCTGAATCAGCTCGTTCTAACTAACGTGATCTTAAACCAACTTTATATAGGCGTAGTAATGGCCTCCATTGGCCGACCCGCTGTGCACCATGATGCTGAATAGTTCGTAAACAAATGGACCCTGGGCCAGATATTGCTGGATTAGGGCTTGGTCTAGACTCTCCTCAATTCGCTCCTTAGCCTCTGGCACACTGGCGCCGCTGAAAACAAACTGTTCAAACCTAGAATCTGTTTACAATTTCAGCTAGACAAAAAGAAGAAAAATTAAAAAAAATAAAGTAGATTGAAAAGTCGACACTCAAAGGTATTTCTTATTACTTCGCGTCTTGTTTGAATCAGAATTTACGAGATCGTGTCCAAATCTCGTACATTACGTCAACTTATTAAAGTAAATTATACACTATTAAGCAGATTTTTATACATTTCTATTTTACTATGAACACACTTGAAAGTCTATAAACATAATATATTTCATTCAACTAATTAATCAACTCCACATGAATTACCCTTATTACATTTCAATTACCTATGCGAGTCACCAGCTTCCGAAGGTGTGGAGCTATCATTCATACAGATTCCTTCGTCCACGTCCTCGCCAGGGGGGGGACTGGAGGCAGACTGGCCATTCTCCGTGTGGGGCACTTTGTGGGGGGGCATTGGGTCTGGGGGCAGTATGTCAATGGAGGGGGCGGGCTGGGGACTGAGGGCTGAGTCCCCCATGGGGCCGTTGGGGGGCTTATCGGAGCCGGTCTCTTCGGGAATCACAGGAAGACGATTGTACCCGTCAACGAATGTATTCAAGTTCAGAATATCCGGAAATGTCATTCTGAAAACAGTGTTTAAGGTTAAATTTTGCACGTTTTTGTGTTGTAATCAAACCTATTTTTATCCTATTATTTGAATTAAATTTTTATAACCTAGAAGGCAGAAATACACAATTGTTAAGCAAATCAGCAAAGTCAATCGTTTAAATGTGTTTCAACGTTTTTCATCTCACAGCAAAATGGTCCTTTTAGACAAGCAATTATTACAATTACATGACAGAGTAACCGTCAAAATTACAAAAATATGCGACTAATCAATACAGTATTTGATGGTATTTATTTGCTGTTTTGCGGCGAAGTAAGTTGTACATACACAGAAGCTAATTTAATTTATAGCTACAAATAAATAAAATACCCACTGCTTACCTGTCATTAAGCTTGATTCGATGAAATGTATTGTAGTCAAAATCAAATCGCTTCAATTGTATTGTTAGCAAGTAGGGAAACTTTGTAACTTTCAAACCCTGAAAATAAAAAAAAATCAGACTACATTAAAAAAACCGTTCTGTTCAAAACGTTTACAGAGAGCACAAAACAATTTAAATCGATCAAACAATCAATCAATCAAATTCAGCTATGTAATCGGGATCAGGTTTATCTTGAACTAATGTTTTAGACCGCGTTTAAACAGGCTTTATATAATATATTAATTGCAATCAAATCAGTTTGCATCAGACTAGCAGACGGGAATAGATCACACTGAATTCGAGAAATTAAAGACAACTTTTCTTCATCAAACAGAAAAAAATAAAAAACAATTAATGACCTTATAGGCATCACATTTGGCTTGACAATATTCACAGAAATATTGATTGCTTCCGTCCAACAGCTCCGGATGGATAAAAGCTCGTAAAGCTTCCTCCTGAAAAGTCAAGAAAGACTGAGTATAACTGAAGTAATACATTAGTATAATTATTTTTGCATATCGAAAAGAATAAGTGCTGACCAGTTTAAGATGTGTCATAGATACAAAAAACTAATTGATTAATAAGCTAAATAATTCAAAATGACAAACAATTTACATCTGCACCCAAAAGGGACAGTTTTTACCACTGAGCTTGACCACAACTAAAGATCAAACCCTACATCATTTAAACAAAGCCAAATGATACTAGAACTTGTATATTAACATAATTTAATAGCTAACGCATCACACAACCCAATAAGCAGACGCGACAGGCTTACAATGCTTCCATAGGCAGTTTTGTGCAATCCAAAAGGCTTGACAGCCAGGGGCAAGTCTAGAAAGACATCTTCCCGGGCGTTCTCATTGCCACACTACAACAAAAAATAATTTCATTAACTGACTGCCCAAACATCCAAACCCAAAATTGTCTTCGATATACTTTTGTTAATCAAAAATTATGTGTTCAACTTCAAGTTGAAGGCCAACTCATACATTAGATTAAACGGATTAGACTAAAGTTTGAATTGCACATTACTCATAACATCATCATTGAATTCATACAAAATTTGCCATACTAAATAATAACGCTTCCCGCTAGGGCACTAAATTTTGCAAGCCAACTCTACTCTCGAGATCTAAGCAATTAAGCAATTTAAGTTTACGCAAGTTTAGGCACCAATTTTAATCTAATCCGTTTAAAACACACTACAAATTATTGGCACTAATAACATTACCCCGAATTCATTACAAGAGGCATTTAAAGAAAACTGCAAACTCTAGTACGATCAATGCAGCTTGGTTTAAAGACCACGGCATTCCAACCTGCAAACACTTGACATAATCCTTCATGGTGCCCTGGTAGTGGTGATTGATTAGATCTCGTTGCTCGGTGTTGCGCCAAATTTTTTCCAATGCGTCAAACATCACTCGACACAGCTCCTGAACGTCGTGCTGATCCCAGGCTAGAAAAAAAACAAGGAATAGTTTCAGAAGCTTTACATAAGTCTTTAGATAAACTCTTACATAAACTGAATTTATGGCGGAGCTTATGAGATGAACTTATGGCTGAAACGTTTCAGTCAAATTTGCAGCAGCGATTTTTATCCTCTATTTGCTGTGTCATTAATGACAAGTATGAACCAAATACTGAACCTAAGTCAGACTAAACAGATGTTGTAGTCCGTTGGTAAATTACGAATAAATTCTAAAATGAAATATCCAACTCGTTTTTACATGTTTCGTCCGATATTGGACTTAGTCTTACGAAATGACACGTCAATTGAAAATAAATGAGAATCTAGAATCTTAGAAACGTAGCCCTACCACCAACATGAAACTCTGCTTATGCATACCAGGGAAACACTGTTAATGCTTAATATCCAAAATTGATCCCTACCATGACTACTGTCCCAGCCAAAGCTTTTCGTTAAGTCTTTGGTTTCCAAGGCATGCTTATCACACGTCTAAAACAAAAACCAATACACTGCATTTTTACGCAAGAGCATAAGTGAGACCAAGAGTACATAATAGGGCAGAGATAGACGCGAGTCAGACTGCAGTGTCTGGGCATGGCCCCTGACATGGACGTTCTACAGCTATAACCGGCAAACGTCATACACTACCTAGGGAAGCCGGGCTACATCTAGTCCTGCATATTCCGAAAGGAGACGCATCCAAAATCAACAAACAACAACCCAATTTTAGCTACTCAGAAACTCAGGCCGGAACGACACTCAGTCCGAAATAACCCTTTAACATCTTGATTCCAGCGGGGTGTACGTGTACCCCCTCGACATATAACAGCTTTATATACACTTTATTACTAAGTCTACAGACATTTCCGAAAATCATGTTAATTTCTCATTTTTGTCTTTAGCTTTCTCATTTCTTCTGTAGCTAGCTCGTGCAACATTTTACCTGAAGCAAAAGGAACAGTTTCTGCAGCTGAAATGGAATGCATTTTTCTTCGTCCTGAGCGGCGCTGGAAAAATCACACCTGAAACAAAATGACAAAAAATTATAAACACGACTACATTTTTTCCCATTCCAGGTTATTTTCCCAGACCCTGATAATGTCAGATTCTGTCCCAACCGACCCCATATATATTTCTTCTCAGAACTATAAAACAATAACAAACCATCCAAATTTCATATATTTCAATATAAACAGTACCAAGGTCCAAGACACAAGTAAGCCGCTACAATCTGTCTCTCAAAAGCTATAATCTCAATCTAAAATACATTTTTTTAAGATTTTAAATCTTTACACCGACACTCAAAAAAATCACTCAAAAACTAGTTTCACAAAACACAAACGTTCTCATCAGCAGCTTCTGAGGATGCACAAACTACAAAATATTTTAAGTACCATGACAATTCAAATGATCAATTAGTCATTTCAAAAAGCAAATAGTCTGAATGAAGAATCATTTCATCCAATCAAAAACAGCACGTACGCGTAAAGGGCATTTCTAAATTCGGGAGTCAAGAATAGGGTTTGCAGGAGACTGTTCAGGTAGCAAGTCATGGCCTGGTTCACCAGACCCACATAGGTGCCTGAAACACAGGCCGGAATTAGACTGGAGCACCACTGCCAGTATCCCACGTAGACCACAACTAGCGGGTACTAACAACGCCAAAAATGTCCATCAACTAAAGCCATGCAGTTTCCAACGTAAATGCATTGGTTAACAGCTGATCATTGGCAAGACACAGTTACATTCTCCGTTGCGTATTTCAATGCGTAGACGACATGACACTTCTGACGTAATCTAGAGCTCTACAGGAGCATCGTAATCAACTCGCAGCCATGCTGGAAATTATGGATGCAATGTATTGTAGCACACACATCTGAGTAATTTGTAGCTGTAACCATCTATGTATTGTAGTTGCAACCACAAACCCAATACGTAGGTGGTTAAAGTTACATAGTAATAGATAGACCCTCATGTAACCAATATGAAATCGACTACGACTACTAGCTACCAATTAACATGAATGCTCCATAATCTTTGGTAATCACCGGAACACCCACCTGTTTTGGCTCTAGCCTGTTCCTCGGCCATGGCTTTGTCACTGCCACTGGTTCGGTCGACTTCGTTGTAGTTGGGCACATAGGGCACCACGCCGCAAGTCCACACCGAACCAGAGGTACCGGTGGCAGAAGTACCGGCTTCACCAGACACAGCGGGCAGACCGCCTTTCATGGCTGGATTGGTGTAGCCATGGACGGAGCTAGAATATACAAATAATAGGCTATTTAGATGATTCCGCCGTATTTCAGTGACGGCTTCGCGGTATTTTGAATTTGCGAACGATCCACATAGCAAGAAGCCTCTGGAGCTGCAATACTCAGTTTCAGAGATAGAAGGGATAAGTCCTCTAAGTTTTGCACAATTGTTTACAACTGCTTTCAGTGAGGCATACTAATCAATAACAGCAGCTTACAATAATATATGATTTTGTATTGAAAAACGGCGAAATAAGACAAGTGTGACGACCAAAACAGATTCACAACAACTATTCTTTCGAAAACCGCAAAATACGATTCTACGAAGCACTTACCCAGCTCCAGTATCTCCATCAGTGGGCTGAAATTAAGTAAAAAAAAATTAAATTTTAAATTAAATTAAATTAAAAAATTACAGTTTTCCAATCAATCATGTGTAAACGCACAATTTTAGTTTTGCTCAGTAAATCAGTGTAAAAACTTAGTATACACGCTATTCGTGTATATAATCTAGTTGATTCTACTTGTTAAAAATTGTAACAGAAGGTTGAAACCGTGGACAAGCCCCCAAACGTTGGTACAACCAGGGTTTTTTTTTTCAAAATCGGATTTCATCATTCTGGCGTCATTTTTAAATTCCTGTCGTCATTTTTATTTTTCGTTCGTCAAAATTAGATTATGGCTTTACAGTACCGTTGCGCTGCAGCAATATTGCTAGTTAGCGGTATCTTACATTTTTATGAAATTTAAGCGGTTTTTGGGTTGCCGACTAGTTGCGAAGCAACAAAAAGCAACCCTTTTGTCGACTAGTTGCGAAGCAACAAAAAGCAACCCTTTTGTATCTGTCAT
>JASANF010005018.1:0-10217 GCA_030248245.1 Trissonchulus sp. WLG1_4
TATATACGTAAAACATAAAAATACATACGTATATACATTATTTACAGGCGATATTTTCTCGGCTAGGTGTTCAAAACAAAATGGTTTTCTGCAGAAAACTAACCGCGGTTCCATACATGTAACGGCACCAAAATTTTGGGTATATAGCCCCTCCTTAGTGACACTACGCTTCTCCTGAGCCTGCCTCAGTTTCTCACCCCCTCTCTCCTAAAGCCTGTTTCACACGAGGGTGGATTTTCAAGGGGATCCCCCAGGGGGATCCCCAAGGGGACCCCTTGTCTCCCCACGTGTCCCCCCAAGGGGATCCCCATGGGGACACAAGGAGACGCGTGGGAACGCAGGGGATCCCCAGGGGGATCCCTTGGGGACGCATGGGGACGGAGGGGATCCCCCTGGGGGTCCCCATGGGGAATTTTGCTTATCGCTTTCCGAGCGTTTTTTTCAAAAGGGGGTATCCACATGCAAGGTGGCCAATCAAATAAAGTCACGTGAGTCATAGTCAGACCCCAACACGATGCTTGCATATTCTGTTATTAACGTTTTTCAGGCCTTTTATAGCTGTTTTTTGAAGCATTTGTAATAAAACGTTAGTGTCCCCATACACCGCGTAGATATGGCTTTGTGCCATTACTGTGTTAAAATTTACAGTATAAAATAATAAATATAAAAGTAATTAATTAATTTGCATATATCATATATTTTAACATATGGATAAATAATACTCTGCAAGATACATTATAGTCTCCAAAAATCAATATACAACCACCACAACTATACTACGTACTGGGAGGCCGTTCAAAATTCCACGCAAGAATCCCCGAGAATCTGCCTCGTGTGAACTGCTTTCCCCGAAGGGGATCCCCAGTGGTGATCCCCGGAGGGGATCCACATGCGTCCCCACGCGTCCCCAGCAAAATCCCGTTTGTTCCCCTTGGCGTCCCCTCGGGGATCCCCGGTGGGACGCGTGGGGACTCTGACGGGATCCCCATGGGGAAAGTCCCCTTGAAAATCCACCTCGTGTGAAACAGGCTCAAGACTGACGCAATTTTTACTTTTCTTGACAAAAAGGGATGATTTTGGGCAAGATCACTTTTATAACATCAAAAATGCTCATTTTGTAAGTACCAATACCAAATGCATAAAATAATTCACTTTAGAGACTTTGGCCACAAAATTTTTACCCTGGACCCTCCCAATTTTTGTACCTTTTGCCGACACGGCGCCCCCTTCTTTTCCCCTGGGATCAAGTTTTGGGGGGTCTTTGACACACATGTGCAGCTGAGTAAATCTGGGGGGAGGACTAGGGTCAGGCTGTAGGGGGGTCATCCTCTCAGCGCAAGATACAATCCTTGGAGTACCATAGTTTTCATTAAACCTTAGATCCTTTTTTCACAGCTCCGTGCTTACAAGCAATTTTCTGAGTCCGCATTATGTATACTAATGGCAAAGTCATGAGTCTACATAATAAGTATCCCCCTCGTTACTTCAGGGTAAAATCTTACATACCTTCTTCTCTGCAAAAGTTCCGTCAAGCATTTCTTTGTAGTAAAGATATATATATGTTCATAGTAGTAGGTAATTTCCAAGCTTTTTCCACCACTAGGAGTGCGTGCGTGTTTTGTGAGCGTGTGTGTGCGTGCGCTCTCTGGTTTTGCCGGGTTTGAATTTTGAGTGCCAGTTGGTACCAGAGCCTGCCCACGGCGAAGCTTCTTGCTACACCTTTCTCTCTTTCAATTCTATGTTTTCTCGAATATTTTGCTATTTTTCCATTTGGCCAATGTTAAAGCTAGATAGTAGCTACATGCGTACATATGTATACATATACTCGTATATGATATAGAAATACATTTAGCATAGATTACGTACATATATATATACTACACGTGTAAAAAAGCCTGAAATTTACCTCAGAATTATATTTGTGTATAAATTGTTCATTCATTTTGTCGTGTTTCCTGCCAATGGCCGGCTCTGGATACCATCTATCTCTAGATAGCGAGGAACGTTCAGCACTGATTTATATACTGTTTTAGTTCTTGATACACTATTTCAGGAGAATTATCTTTGTCCCATAATCTGTGGGGGGGGCGTTTTAAAAATGAATTTTGTGCGATATCTTCAGTATCGTTTCGCCTGTATGTCGGAAAATTTGAGTATCTAAAAAAAACCGGATCCGTATATATTATATGTATCTGCAGTAATAGCAACTCCTTGTTTTTTACAGTCTTTTTTGGTGGGGGGGGGGGGAGGGGGAGGAGCATGGCTGATAAATAGATATATTCTAAACTTATTTTGAAGAATTCAGATTTTCCTTGACTTGTTTGTGAACGAGAGACTTAGCAAGGATTTCATTGTTTCTTATATTTTCGAACAATGATAATCCAAGTTGCTACTATAATATTGACTTTTATTTGGCCAGACAAAAAGTTTCGGATATGTATTCAACCTAGACATAATTAAACTATCACAACTAAACTGATTGACTTAATGTTTCGTGCATTGAATGATTGTTATATGACATAAATGCTTCCGTTCCGATTAAGCAGTGTTTCGTAAACTGAGGGCATGATAGCTAATATTATATATATATATATATATATATATATATATATATATATATATATATATAAATATATAATACAATTTTGATCTCTAAAAAACCCACCTGTCACGTTACTTAGTTTTCCGATTTTTTTTTAATTTTTTTGAAAAAATATTCGGGCCATTAAATTTTTTCATCTTGTTTTTTCTTTATAAATAATTCTATTTTTCGATGATTCATTTTCCTGTTCAAATTACATGCATTTTTATGTTTGTTTGTTCCTGATCTATAAAAAGGTGGCTATTTTTCCCAGTGGCAGTGCCGGTTGCCTGAAATTTCAGACAGCCAGATCATTTAGGGGAACAGCTTGTTGATATTTATGTCTGGGTATTTTAAGTTCATTTATACATTTCGTATTTGTTGTATGCGATTAAAATATATACGTATACAGATACACATGTATGTAACTAGCGTACTTATTTACATATATGCTTTATATAGAGTTTATATACGTATTCTAAATTGTTTTCTAACTGTGTTAATAATTTAGTTTTTGAGATATGTATGTATGTAATGTACTATATATGTAATATGTACCGAATTCGTTTAAAGTTTATTTAAATTTAACGTCAAAATCTAGGAATTATACTCAGAATTTTTAACACAAACTGACCCGCTCAGCCCGCGGATCGGGAAATCTCAACTCGACCTGACCCGAACAGGCCCGAGCCGACCCGATTGCGAACTCTAGTGCATAATTGCATTTTGTCTTCGTGAGCTTGTCCTTCACGCATTTTTTTGGGGGGGGGGGGCTAGGTTGCCTTCTGGGGTGGGGGGTGAAATCGTTCGTTCAATCCCCCCCCCCACCCCCCACGCCCATGTATATATGGTGTCTATTGTCTTGATGTATTAGTGTAAGCCTTTCGCTCTTATACTCTCCTTTCCACTTGCGTATATGCAACTTTGACACACCTTAGCGGTATCTTAGCTTTAAATCTGACAACTCATATAATTATGTATTATTATATATATATATATATATATATATATATATATATATATATATATATATATATATATATATATATATATATGTATATATATATAATATTCTTCCAACTTACTTTTGAGCATTTCTTTAATCCGTTCTTTGACCTTTTTTGAAACTGCAAACTTAAAATTCAATCCGTTGTATGTTGTTCTACCAGGCACCTTCGAAAGCTTTTAATGCCACATTGTTTTCTTTTTCTAACTGTTATATACTCAGAAATTATATGACTTACGAACCATTAACCGGTTAATACTTCTAAGCAGCTCAGTTAACTGGAAAATTGTACTACATCATTATGTCCATAAATGCTTTGTTTATGAAGCTTTGACTATGGGGCCTTTCTTTTATATACAGGGTTGACCGGAAATTAGGCCATTTTTGTGTTTTGAAACGTTTTACGTGATTTTTCGTTATTATATTTTAGTTGCTCATCTATAATAGTATTTACATTCTGAATGGTACAGTTTGTATTCTATTAATTTATCAATGACCATTGATTGATTGATTAACCATTGAATATTATTGGAAAAACTATTTTGAAAAATTTGACATTTTGGCTTTTTTGCGCAGCGCGTTTCCTGGTTTTATTTCCAGTGACTGCATTTTGGTGTTTACGCTGGCCAAAATGCACGTTTGGCGTCGCCGCCTATTCTATAATCAATGGATCTGACAAAATATTGTGCCTTGGATACTACGCCCGATTTTGACCTAGGAGGTGAGATAACGCAAGCCTAATTATGATCTGTGGTGAAGGAAGGCTATATATACATGTAAGAGGGGGGACGGCAAGGGACCCCTCTCCTTGACATTGGGGGTCCAGGGGGGAGGGTTCCGAAAATTTGAGAATATGTCACGATGGCACTTTTTTGATAATTTAGCAACCTTTCAAGTATTGTTGGTCTATCGGGTGGGTAGAGTCACCAGAATTTGACCGGAGATGCCTTTTCTAAATTTCGCAACACGCTCGAAACACGCAAATGTGTTACGACAAGGAAAAAGGGAATTGTGTTGTGAGCACCATACATGGGCGTGAGGGGGGGGAGGGTTGGGGGCAGGGGTGGACGCGGGTCGTGGGTACCCGCGGGTTGGGTTGAATTGGGTCGGAAAAGTTGAGCCGTGGGTCGACCCGCAAAAACTGAAAAAACGACTACTACTGCAACTAAAATATAATAACGCCAAAATCACGTCAAAAACGTTCAAAAACACAAAAAGGCCTAATTTCCGGTAACCTTGACGGTAAAAGAAAGGCCCCTTTCAAGCTTCATAAACAAAGCATTTATGACATATAAGATATATAGTACAATTTCTATTTATCTGAGCTCTATATATAAATATATATAACCGTTAATAGCATATCATGCCCTCATTTCAACCGCTTAATCGAACGGAAGCAAAACAGACACAATGTGGCATTAAAAGCTTTCGAAGGTGCCTGGTAGAACAACATACAACGGATTGAATTTTAAGTTTGCAGTTTCAAAAAAGGTCAAAGAACGGATTAAAGAAATGCTCAAAAGTAAGTTGGAAGAATATTATATATATATACATATTATATGAGTTGTCAGATTTAAAGCTAAGATACCGCTAAGGTGTGTCAAAGTTGCATATACGCAAGTGGAAAGGAGAGTATAAGAGCGAAAGGCTTACACTAATACATCAAGACAATAGACACCATATATACATGGGCGTGGGTGGTGGGGGGGGGGGTTGAAAGAACGTTTTCACCCCCCACCCCAGAAGGCAACCTAGCCCCCCCCCCAAAAAAAAATGCGTGAAGGACAAGCTCACGAAGACAAAATGCAATTATGCACTAGAGTTCGCAATCGGGTCGGCTCGGGCCTGTTCGGGTCAGGTCGAGTTGAGATTTCCCGATCCGAGGGCTGAGCGGGTCAGTTTGTGTACAAAATTCTGAGTATAATTCCTAGATTTTGACGTTAAATTTAAATAAACTTTAAACGAATTCGGTACATATTACATATATAGTACATTACATACATACATATCTCAAAAACTAAATTATTAACACAGTTAGAAAACAATTTAGAATACGTATATAAACTCTATATAAAGCATATATGTAAATAAGTACGCTAGTTACATACATGTGTATCTGTATACGTATATATTTTAATCGCATACAACAAATACGAAATGTATAAATGAACTTAAAATACCCAGACATAAATATCAACAAGCTGTTCCCCTAATGATCTGGCTGTCTGAAATTTCAGGCAACCGGCACTGCCACTGGAAAAATAGCCACCTTTTTATAGATCCGACAACAAACATAAAAATGCATGTAATTTGAACAGGAAAATGAATCATCGAAAAATAGAATTATTATAAAGAAAAAACAAGATGAAAAAATTTAATGGCCCAAATTATTTTTTCAAAAAAATTAAAAAAAAATCAAAACTAAGTAACGTGACGGGTGGGTCTTTTAGAGATCAAAATTGTATTTTTATTATTTTTTTTTTTTTTTTTTTATATATTAAATATATATATATATATATATATATATATATATATATATATATATAATATTAGCTATCATGCCCTCAGTTTACGAAACACTGCTTAATCGGAACGGAAGCATTTATGTCATATAACAATCATTCAATGCACGAAACATTAAGTCAATCAGTTTAGTTGTGATAGTTTAATTATGTCTAGGTTGAATACATACGCGAAACTTTTTGTCTGGCCAAATAAAAGTCAATATTATAGTAGCAACTTGGATTATCATTGTTCCAAAATATAAGAAACAGTTAAATCCATGCTAAGTCACTCGTTCACAAACAAGTCAAGGAAAATATGAATTCTTAGAATCAGTTTAGAATCGTATGTATTTATCGCCATGATATCGTCCTCAGCCCCCCACCACCAAAAAAAAGACTGTAAAAAACAAGGAGTAGCTATTATATACTGCAGATACATATGTATACGGATCCGGTTTTAATCTCAAATTTTCCGACATACAGGCAAAACGATACTGAAGATAACGCACAAAATTCATTTAAAACGCCCCCCCCACAGATTATGGACAAAGATAAGTCTACTGAAATAGTGTATCAAGATAAAACAGTATATAAATCAGTGCTGAACGTTCTGGTCTAGATAATTTATCCAAGCCGGCCATTGGCAGGAAACGCGACAAAATAAATGAACAATTTATACACAAATATAATTCTGAGGTAAATTTCAGCTTACACGTGTAGTCTATATATATGTACGTAATCTATGCTAATGTATGTCTATATCATATACGAGTATATGTATACATATGTACGCATGTAGCTACTATCTAGCTTTAACATTGGCCAAATGGAAAAATAGGAAAATATAGAACATAGAATTGAAAGAGAGAAAGGGTAGCAAAAAGCTTCGCCGTGGGCAGGCTCTGGTACCAACTGGCACTCAAAATTCAAACCAGGCAAAACCAGAGACACACGCACACACACGTTCACAAAACACGCACACACTCCTATGATGGAAAAAGCTTGGAAATTACCTACTACTATGAACATATATATATCTACTACAAAGAAATGCTTGACGGAACTTTTGCAAGAAAGAAGGTATGCAAGATACCTGAAGTAACGAGGGGGATACTTATTATGTAGACTCATGACTTTGCCATTAATATACATAATGCGACTCAGGAAATTGCTTGTAAGCACGGAGCTGTGAAAAAAGGATCTGGTTTAATGAAAACTATGGTACCAAGGATTGTATCTTGCGTGAGAGGATGACCCCCTACAACCTGACCCTAGTCCTCCCCCCCAGATTTACTCAGCTGCACATGTGTGTCAAAGACCCCCCAAAACTTGATCCCAGGGGAAAAGAAGGGGGCGCCGTGTCGCAAAAGGTACAAAAATTGGGAGGGTCCGGGGTGAAAAGTTTGTGGCCAAAGTCTCTAAGTGAATTATTTATGCATTTGGTATTGGTACTTACAAAATGAGCATTTTTGATGTTATAAAAGTGATCTTGCCAAAATCGTCGCTTTTTGTCAAGAAAAGTAAAAATTGCGTCAGTCTTAAGCCTGTTTCACACGAGGTGGATTTTCAAGGGGACTTTCCCCATGGGGATCCCCGTGAGAGTCCCCACGCGTCCCCACGGGGATCCCCGAGGGGACGCAAGGGGAACAAACGGGATTCTGCTGGGGACGCGTGGGGACGCATGTGGATCCCCTCGGGGATCCCCATGGGGATCCCCTTGGGGAAAGCCGTTCACACGAGGCAGATTCTCGCGGGGATTCTTGCGTGGAATTTTAAACGGCCTCCCAGTACGTAGTATAGTTGTGGTGGTTGTATATTGATTTTTGGACTATCATAGTATCTTTGCAGAGTATTATTTATCCATATGTTAAAATATATGATATATGCAAATTAATTAATTACTTATATTTATTATTTTATATTAAATTTTAACACAGTAATGGCACAAAGCCATATCTACGCGGTGTATGAGAACACTAACGTCTACCAATGTTCAAAAACAGCTATAAAAGGCCTGAAAAACGTTAATAACAGAATATGCAAGCATCGTGTGAAATTATATGACTCACGTGACTTTATTTGATTGGCCACTGCATGTGGATCCCCTTGAAAAAACGCTCGGAGAGCGATAAGCAAAATTCCCCATGGGGACCCCCAGGGGGATCCCCTTGCGTCCCCATGCGTCCCCAAGGGGATCCCCCTGGGGATCCCCCTGCGTTCCCACGCGTCTCCTTGTGTCCCCATGGGGATCCCCTTGGGGACGCGTGGGGACGCAAGGGGATCCCCTTGGGGATCCCCCTGGGGATCCCCTTGAAAATCCACCTCGTGTGAAACAGGCTTTAGGAGAGAGGGGGTCGAAAACTGGCAGGCTCAGGAGAAGCGTAGTCTCACTAAGGAGGGGTATATATATACCCAAAATTTTGGTGCCGTTACATGTATGGAACCGCGGTTCGTTTCCTGCAGAAAACCATTTTGTTTTGAACACCTGGCCGAAAAAATTGTCGCCTGTAATAGTGTATATACGTATGTATTTATGTTTTACGTATATATATATATATATATATGTATGTATTTGTGAATTGCAGCAGCATAGCTAATCACAAGCTGTAGAACTATCGAACTAATTAAAGCTGTTTTATTAAAAAGCTCAACTCGGGTCTTCGAAGCCATATAACTCATTAAAAAGTATATAATGCAAATATAGGGATCATAATATATACAATAAGTATAACCTCCATATATACATATACATATACACATAAACATACGCATAAGCCTTTGTAGTATCACATGAATAAAAAGCGCTTTAGGGCTCAACCTAAGCCAGCCTAAAGTCTCCCCTTTCCCTTCAGTACATATCCAATCTAATTCTACTCAAGCTTTGCTTTGGCTGAACTGGTAAATATAGCTGCAGGCTGGCACCGTACCAGGACAGTTGTTAGCTCAGCCATCTATCGGGCCAGGGACCACACACACACACACACACGCTCATACGTATAAGTGTGTGTGTGTGTGTGTGTGTGTGTGTGTGTGTGTGTGTGTACTGTGTACGTACGTAACGCATGTGTTATCTCTCTGTACGTGTGTGTGTGTGTGTGTGTGTGTGTGTGTGTGTGTGTGTGTTGATACTTAATTTTTCGCATGTTTTTTTTAAGTGTATTGTAATTTTTTGATATCCCGAGGGGCAATCTGAAACATTATCAGCTTATTGTCTTAATAATCAAGCAGACGGCAAAAGGCTGGAGTCTGGACATCCACCCTGGGCTGTGAAAAAATGACAAAAAAATAAAAAAACTTAAATATCTAACTACATATCTACAGATATACACAATACAATGAAGACTGGACGAGAGTCCAGTATATGCAGTCGCTAACTTTCAATCTTTAAATCAAACAACAATAGACAGTAACAAATACGCAGACGAAACTCATTGCTGAAACTTGAAACAACTGGCTGGAAATAGAATCAACTTTGTAAATAGTAAACAATTCAAACACACACGCACACACAACAATGCTAAATTTAGACACAAAGCTTAAATTAGCACATATGTGTGTGGTGTGTCCATGTGAAGAACATGGGGATTTTTTCTAACCAAACAACAAAAAGTGCATTACTCACAGGTCCCAGCTAAACGTTTATAAATAAATTTAAATAGCCCTACAAAGTTGTACGCCCTGTTACGAAATTTGTAACAAACGTAAACAGGTATATATTTCTACAAAAGAACAATTTCGTTCAAATATCTTAAAAAGAATTTAAGTACATAACTGATATAGCAATACAGACAAAACAGCAATAACAATACCAGGGGTGTTGCGGTGCGGCCCGTTAACGAGAAAATAGGAAATGTAGAAAATAGTACTAATTTCCTAGACAAAAAAGAAATTTTCAAGCAAAAATTAGAAAAAAATGGAGCCGCAACACCACCTGAAATAACAACAACAAACCACAAAAACATAATGACAACAGAGAGAAACACGAAACAAGAAGAAATCAAGGCATTAGTAATGCAGTGATAAAGAATGAATATATACAATGTATGTAGAAAAGAAATATTTTATCTATATATACATAGTACATATACACATATAGATGCATATGCATATACAATACACCTACTAA
>JASANF010005019.1:0-13542 GCA_030248245.1 Trissonchulus sp. WLG1_4
CGAAACAGCTTGCGCAAAGCCCAAAAAGCGAGTGCTGACTTGCTCGTGATAGGCCTCCTTCTGTGCGGTGCGCACGTGCTGCTTCGGCCGACCAGCTGCAAATCCCGGACCACTCGTTTGGGCTCGGCCACTGGCTCCAGCAGGGCGCCAGGCTCGATCCGTGCTGTGTCTCTCCCGCAGTCGACGCACCTCCGCCTCCAGACCCGTCAGCTGCTCCGTGATTCGCCCGTGCTCACGTGACTTCTCCGCTAGCTCTTTGATTAGACGGCTGTTGCGCTCCTAGAAGAAATATATATAGACAGCATCGATAACGTACATAGAACCCAGAGTACATATTAGGAAAGGAGTGACACTCTTTCCTATCCTCGCTCACTAATCGGCCGGAACGATGCTTCGGCCGAAATAGCCCTTTTACGCCTTGATTTCAGGGGGGGTGGTGGTATACTTGAACCTTAAACGTTAAGTATGAATATGGCAGAATTGTTAAACATTACAGCCGACATGAATAAAAAATAACTCTGCAATGTTTGTTTAATCGAAGTGTGATTAGGGTGTAACTAATCCAAGAATTTGTGCAGGTTGATTCACTTAAATCCACTGTAAAATGCAAAATGTTCTACTCAAAATATTCTCAACAACTGTAAAACTAAGTGAAATGTTAAAAAACTGTATTTCGTCTTCATGAAATTTTATTGGGTTTAGTGGTCAGTTTTTGTGCGCAAATTTAGTTTGATATATATTAAACTTACTTAGGTAATTACATGTTCATTAGTTAGTTTATTATCTAGAAGCCATTTTTAACTGGATGATTCAACTATTAGCTATTAACGACCACTCCGTACAGCAAGAGTACATAATATTTTTTCATTCTAAAAGTGTCATTAGCATGCCGAGTAGTCGTCAGGAGTACAGCACAGGGCCTTATCCAAAATTGGATTTAACGGATTAGATTTAAATCAATTTTGCGAATAACACAGCAGAAAATGAAAACATCCGACTGAAATTTTGCCTTAGGTACACGTCTCGCATGGATTATCTAGAAGTGTGCCAAGTTTCAGCTAATTACGGGCACTCGACGCTGCGTCATTGACAAAATAAAGTTAAATCTAATCCGATAAATCCAATTTTAGACAAGACCCATAGCCAACAGTGACTGACCTGCAGCACGAGCACATGTCTAAGCGCATGCGGCCCCGACGGCTGTTGCGACTCGTTATGGGTGAAGACAGAGTCATTAGAATTGTAGGCGTCGTAGAGGGTGGTTGACGGACTGTGGCTCAGCACCAGACTGCTGTCGCTATGCAGCTGTGCTCCTGCCCCCCCTGGGCTGAGGGAGAGTCCGTCTAGCTGGGACTCAGAGGCAGAGTGCTCCCGATGGGTGTGCCGGGGGTGGGAGTCCCAGGGGAGGGGGGGCTCCTGCCGGGGGTGTTTGGCCCGGGACCGCAACCAGGCCCCAGCCCCCCTCCGACCGTCGCGGAGTTGGCGTCGTAGCCCCGCTAAACTGACCCCAGGCTCTCCCTCGGGCCATTTGGGCGACTGAGGGGCACTGCCCACGGAGGGGGCAAAAATAGGACCGAGGTCTGAGGCGCTCTCAGGGACCAGCAAAGACTGGGGTCGAACGCCCTTGCAGAAGCCACCTGAAAATACGGTCATTTTTTGCTATGTTTTAACCTTTTTTACTAATTTATTTTAGTATTTATTTATAAAGTATTTTCATATATTTTTTATTTAATCATAATTATTTATTAAGGTATTTTTCACTATAGGCACGTAATTTTACAATATTTCATTCGGAGGTGTTTATATGTAATAGCTAGACTGTACACTGTACATATATGTTGCACAGGAGGATCACTGTAATACGCGAAATTTAAGTGAATTTGCAAGTTAAATTTATCCTCTAAATTTCACAAAATTACGCCATCATTGATTTTTTGCGAACAAACAGAGTTGAACTGATGTCCGTTACTCTAATTTTTTTATAAAAAAGACCTAACCATGTGTTTTTTTGGTGCCATGCTGCCGAGGTCGCATCTGTGCCAGTCCATAGACATAGTTGCTGGTATCGGAGGATTCTAGGGAGTCTGACTCCTGCGACATTTTGCGTTTTCGTCGTCGCATTAAAGCCCGCACCCGTTCCAGGGCGGTGGGGGGTTGAGGGGGGTCGGGGTCAGAGTAGAGGGACTGGGACATGGGGGTGGACTCAGCCGTGGTCCCCCCCAGACCGCTGTGAACGGCCTCACTTGAGCTACTCAGAATAGAGGGGGCTGTGGGGGGGTTGGGGCCGGGTCGACGGGAGTTTAGAGCAGGGGGAAACTGGAAGCGGCTCCAAAAGGTGCCGCTACTGCCACTGGGGCTCTTTGGGGTGTCCACTTGGGATGAGTCCGCCGGGCCGGTCCCGTAGCCTGTGTCCACTACACTGCCGCTGCCCGGAGGAGAGGGCAGACCGGTGGGTCCGATTCGCAGGGGGTGCACTGGCAGATTCACCTGAAATTAGTTCATTAATTAGATCATCTATACAATGTGGGATGGTTTTTGGTCAGCAGTGACTTTCCTCATTGTAACAGCATCCAGCAAATGCTCTGGAGATTATGATACGTATGTTGCACATGAGAATTATACATAGACCTACGAGACTTGGATGGGTGTAGTGGTTAGCATTCTCGACATCGGCGTGAACGACGGCGCGGGTCGACTCTCGCCGCCTCCATTTTTTTTGTAAAGTGGATATATGTGGCTCCCCACCCTCGCCGATTCCCCCCGTACATCTCAGGTCCTAACCGTCTTTCACCTCACTAAACACAGGCTGATCGTCAGAGCCAGTGGACGAGAGCCGGTGCGGCGACTGCAGGGGTTTGGGGCGCCGGGTGTTTCGGGGGGAGGCGGGGCGGGGGGGCACCATGAGGGTGGAAGAGTCCTGGGGGGGCGCCGGGGGCAGGGGGGGCTGGGGTGAGGAACAGCTGGGTCGGGAAATGACCACTCGGGGTTTGTCCAGGGGATTGCACGGGGGGCCGATCGAAGGGTCGGCGAGGCAGTCCGCTCGATAGTCTGAAATTAAATGGGCGATCTGAGGTCCTAAGTTCCTGCCGGAGGTCAATATTTTGGATTAGACCTGGACATCCTAAGGCATAAGCTTATAAATTGTATGACCATAGCAAGAGTACATAATAGGGTAAGGATCCTATTATGTACTCTTGGTTATAATTAATTATATCGTGTTATATGAGTGTATGTAGTAGCATTCATTGTTCGTTGCAGTGTTGTTTAAGTTGTTGTTTAAATTGTTTAAGCCGCTTCATACTTGTCCTTGACCTTGTCTAGCGTTTTGTCCTTGAGAAATTACAGGGAATTACGTGGCAAAATATGCCAATCTTTCTCACGAAAGCCTAAAAATAAATTCACTTTCAGATCGTATTCAAAGAACTAGCTGAAACGCTTTTGTCAATTTTTCACAGCAACTTAACGTATGTTTGTGCTTGTCCCAAATCCTTTGTCGTTACGACCTGAAGTCAGAACCTCGCTTCAGTATTAACAAGTTTCTTGGCTTAACGAACATGCACAGACTTAAGGTGGTAGTGTCACCAAAGCAGTTTTGCTCATAGGCTGCAAAATGAGAACTTTTTGCTTTGAAATTGTACGTTAACTGAAAATGCCATATGGTGTCAAATAAATACTGCCAGAACTAGACTAACAAAATGTACCAATATTTTTAACCAATCACCATTTGTGAGCCAGTCATCACACAATAGAGACATAAAAGTTCAAGAAATTAAGCCAGATATCAGATTGGCCAGCTTGTGAAGTACATGTCATGTTTTGGCGCTCAATTTTTTGCCACAAATAAGAAAAATGAAAAATGAAGGTTCGTTTTTCTTTTGATTTCAAAATAAGTGTCTAAATTTTTCACAATTCATCATTAATGCTAAAAGTACTTCACAGTTTACGCACAATTTCACAATTCAAACAGGCATTACACCACAACCACTCAAGCAATTTGCACTAAATTTTGTGTGCATAAACTAGAGCATATTTGCTTTTACTTTTTGTAAAGAATCTAAACAAATAGTTTTTTATTTGTGACGAAATAATCGAATGGGAATAGGTTTTCAAAACGTCATTTTTCCGACTTTGCGACTTCACTGCTAACTGTATGCTGCATCAATTTTTCTGAATCTTGGCAAAATTATTTGCCTTGAAACATAATTTTAGAATATATAAAGAACAATGACCTATATTTCACTGAAAAAGTTTGCCCACCTCACACCACCCCCCCTATATTTGAAACCGACTGTATATTTCACTGAAAAAGTTTTATAGTCGCGCAAAATCGACTGCTTTCGCGACACTACCCCCTTAACGGATACTTCTGTAGTTATAGTTGAGTGATTTTGTAGGATTTAATTTACTCATTAATTTAATCTAATCATTTTCGGCATAAAAATCAACAAAAACAGAATTATAGTATTTATATTTTACTGAATATTGGAATATAGCTAATATTATTATTAATGAATACGTTTATACCTAAACGAACACAGTTAGCTTTCAAGCCCTCAAATAACTTTAAGGCGAATTAATGCAGTATTCGAAATTTTTATGGCAAGTGAAGGGATATTGCTGGACATAAAACTTGAAAAATCGGCGGGAAAACTAGAAAAATATTGAACAACTGCTATTTATGTGCTTTTTATGATCCTTTTTTGTGCATTTAAAGATTTTTAAAACTAGGAAAAGTGTATTACTTTTTGATCACTTACTGGTAGTGAAAAATTAATTACAGCTGAAGCGGAAATGATCAAATTTGCAGTAAGAAAAGAACGAAAGCATATACTGAATTTGACGGATTAAATTAATCTGCTTAATCTGCACCAGATATTTTAGTCTACTAATCAATTAATTAATCAAATAACTTAAATCTAATCCTTTAAATCCAGTTATAGATTTTTATTTTTGGTATATATTTCCGCCCAAAAGTGTAGCATAAACGTGTCCACAAAAAATAACCTAAAAATCGCTCTAAAATCCACAGAAAAGTGTTTGCTATGTTTACAACGTTTTTCAAAGATTATTCCAGCTTTAAGCAACATTGCCGAGTAAACAACTCACTTTTTAACAACTTTTAGCTAATTTTACTAATTTTTTAATCAAACTAACAGCAAAAGTATCAGAAGTAATAGCGGAAGTTAAGAAAGAGGGCTTCTTTAAAGTGCTGTTGGGGTGTGGGGGAGGGCTGTATTTAAGCTGAGTCAATGAAAAGCCGCCGGATGTAGTGTTAGTGGGTGACTATTGCAATGCCGCTAATGATGCCAATTAATTATGTTGCGCAACAAACTACTGGAACAACTTTTTTGCAGCACTTTTTGGCTGTGGTGCGCCCTCGTGGTACGCACTGACGGCGGGGAAACTTGGAAGCCGCAACAACAACACAATTCACCGAATGCTATGGCGAATGGACTCGTCAGGGAAAAAACCCAGGAGATAATTTTCTAGTCCGACCAAGAGTACATACGAGGATTATTATTTTTTTATTATTATTCTACTAGTATCGTATTATGTACTATCAAGAGTACATAATAGTAGAGATCGGCCGCTAAGCCAAGTGTCGGCCCCGGGCCGGCCCGGGGCCGTTGCAGTCGGCCCGGGGTCGGCCCGATCGGCCCGGGGTCGGCCCGATCGGCCCGGGGTCGGCCCGGTCGGCCCGGGGCCGGCCCGGTCGGCCCAGTCGGCCCGGTCGGCCCGGCCGGTCCGGTCAGCCCGAGCCGGCCAGCTGTTTGCCGGGAATCGGCCTGGGGCCGGCCCGGTCGGCCCGGTGGGCCCTTGTTGGTTTGATCAGTCACAAAGCCTGCTAAAGTCCAAGAACGACTGTAGTACACTAATAGTTTACATACAAATTAGATTACAAACACAAAGCTGCCCTTAAAGTAGCAGTGTTATTCCCCAGCTGTTGCTTTGATCAGTAAGCGCGAGCTCTCGGGCCTCGCTTGCTGTGGAATGAAAAAATGAGCATTGACTTTCTATCTCACGTTCATAGTTCAGTGTGACAGCGGCGGTCAAATTACATGAAGATCCCAGATTATTTTATGTTTCAACTGACGTTTCAACTGTAAAAAATTGATGTTAAGCGTCAGACGCTGAAACTGAAAGCTAAAAAAGCTGAAACCTGTATCAGCTTTGTAGTAGGTGGGGTGTAGCCCACCTATGAAATCAATAAACTTAAGTCTCAGCTTAGGCGTTTACAAGAAGCTTCAACTGCACCAATCTTCACATTGTTGCAGCGCACTTGAGTCAAACTAATTTAAGCCTAAACTAAGTATCGTTAGTTTTAGTTCCCGCTCACATCACTTGAATACATTTATATTAAACTGAAGGCAATGCTCGCTAGTTGCCGTGAAGACCAGTTGTTCAGTTGCTCTACGGCGGTTTGTTAGCGACGTCCATTATGTATGTATAACTTCATTTGATTGGTTCGAGGCTGAAGCTCCACCCCGCCGGCCGGCCAGGTCGGCCCGGTTGGCCAGGGCGACGGTCGGCCCGGGGCCGGCCCGCTGCCACGCGGTCCCGCGCCGGTGGCGGGCCGCGGGCCGCAGTGCAGCCGGGCCGGCCCCGCCCGGTCGGCCCGCGGCCCGCCACCGGCCCGGGCCGATCTCTAATAATAGGATTCTACTTTAGTAATCGTATTATGTACTCTTGGTACTATGTACTCTTAGTCGGGCTAAACTTGGGTTTGACCAAAAATTGCTGAACCCTGAGAAAACTCCATTTCAGCATCTACCGGATGCACAGTGCACACTTGAGGACTTAAATTCATAATTTCATGGTGGAATAATATGTTACATGTTTTGTCTCAAGGATTAGCATAGTGTGGTCAGACTATGTAAATGACCAAAAACTGCAGGACCCTGAGACAAAAAAAAGAAACACGCGATTTCATTACGAAAAGAACAATTTTCAAGGATTGATTTCAAGGATTCATATCGCAAAAATTCACACCACCTGTTTTGTCTCAGAGTTAAGCAATTATAGTCAGACCTTTAGTTGAAATCTTTTAGTCAAAAAGTTCGCGTGGTTACTTTGAGTTTTGACTAGTTTATTCTGGTGTGCATTCTGAAAGGTGAAGTAGTCAGTTTCACGTTTCTACTGCTGTGTTATTCCTTTTCCCTAATCTGTAGAGATAGCTACACCAAACCACAAGCCTTACAAACGAGTTCACCTATCCCTATCCTCACCATCATTAACTTTTCCTTAACTTTATTAATTTAATTCAATTAAATATAGGATTATTACTCAATACTTATCACTTAAGTTTAATCCACCGAGCCACTAACCATCGGTGTTGTGACAGGAGCAGGACGCAATCACCAGATCCAGTTTCATCTGCTCGATCTGCCTCATTTCGATCAGACAGGAGACCTGTTGGCTGAGTTGTTTATTCTCCCGCCGCAGCTGCCCCATACAGCCCATCAGATGACACACCATCCCCAACAGGTCCCCCCCTCTGCCCCCCAGAGCCCCCTCCTCCCATGGGGCAGTTTCCCCAGTCCCCTTGCCCAATTGTTGTAGCAGGTCTTCTTCCTTTTGCTCGAAAGTCCTCAGGATTTGACTGAGGGGGCGCGTCCCCGGGCTGTGGGGCAGTGAGGGGCTTGATTTGGCCTTGGCCCCCGCTTTGATTCGTAGTCCACCACCACTCATCATAGTCAGTCAACACTAAACTATGTACTCTTGGTGCGAGCTGATTGTCTAGAAAGTCTGCTGTGTTGTGTGCTCTTGATAGTGGCTCGTAGATCGTAGATGAAGTGCTCTGTCGTGCTCTTGCTGGTGGCTCGTGGATGAAGTGCTCTGTCGTGCTCTTGCTGGTGGCTCGTAGATGAAGTGCTCTGTCGTGCTCTTGCTGGTGGCTCGTGGATGAAGTGCTCTGTCGTGCTCTTGCTGGTGGCTCGTAGATGAAGTGCTCTGTCGTGCTCTTGCTGGTGGCTCGTAGATGAAGTGCTCTGTCGTGCTCTTGCTGGTGGCTCGTAGATCGTAGCGTACGTCAGTCGGGAAATTGGGTGTCTTGTATTCTATGTAATATCGTGAGTCGTAAGGAACTCGTTAGTCGTGAGCGAGCAAGAGTATTAAAGTGCGGAAACAATAAACGTTTGACTCCTCTGCTTTCCTTGAAAACATTAGGCGGATGGATGTAATTGCGGTTGTGAATGAAATAACAAGCTCGGCAATGCAATGACGTAGTATTTGGGACAAGTCGTTACGCTGGAAACAAATGGACAGCAAACCAGCCAACGTCCTTTCAGTCCCCTCACGAGGGGGGGCGGGTGGAATAAACTAATTGTATTCACGCACTTCTATTTATTTAGCACTACTATTAACTGTAATAAATGATCTATATACTCAGTAATTAGTTTAAGTAGAAACATACATACGGGAGTTAATAGCCGTATATAATTGTTCCTATAGGAGGGGGTGGTGTGAGGTTTGGCAGTGGCGACACGCGACACAACATTACGAGGCAGAGCGGTAGCTAGGGCGAGGGGAGGAGGCTGCGTGACACGTCTGCTGCCGACAGCTCGCTTTGCTGCAGCCAAACGCAACAACAACAAAGGTGGTGCTGGACATACCAACGGGCCAACTACTATGCTGATTATTATGTAGAGCTCAATACCTTATGGAAGTATATGGACATGGGAATATATAAATATATATATATATATATATATATATATATATATATATACATATATATATATATATATGTATACATATATATACACATATATATATATATATACATATATATATTTATTTATATATATTTATTTGTATATATATATATTGTTTACATAATAGTTTAAGTAACTTTAGGCCGTTTAACCGACAGTACATATGGAATAGGCGATTCTATTAAACCTGAAAGGTAGACACTGGAATACAATGGAACCTCGACCCTTTTGGGGGCTACTCGTTTATTCTTCATTCATAATTTTGTGGCATCATGACGTAAACAAAGTTAGTCACAGGTCACATTTTCTTAAAGTTTCTTAATATATTCATTTCTGCGAGACTGATGCAACAGTAATATTGCCGGATTAAGGCTAAATAATGAGGTCAGTGTTGGATTACCTCTGCTGTTGTATTCTTTTGCAAAAACACTGTACTTTACGTCAAACTCGCGTGGAACGGTCTTATGTCACGTAACTCAACTATTAGTCTTCTTGGCGTCATTCTGTTCACGGTAAAGGGTCGTTTCATACTTACAGCCGTATGTCCGTTCAGCCGACAAAATGACGAAATAATGACGTCACAGACGCTGGCTGATCCACTGCACTAGGCTGCTAGTGACATCATTCTGCAGGCTGAACGGACATACGACTGTAAGTATGAATCGAGCCTTAAGGATGAAGGGTAAGGATCAAAGGACATGTTCATTCAAGGCCATCTCCTAAAATCTTAATTTTAATGAGCCTAGCTCAGTTCGGATTAGATAGCCTGTTTCTATTTAGATTTCCCGGTTAAAAGTCAATACACATACACACGGAAAAGTAACTGACCAATTTAATCTGGGAGACTATTCCCAAGTGTACCGTCATTGTGGTAATCTATAATTGAACTAAGCTGATAATTATTAGATTTAAGTTTAAAAACTATTTGTTTAATTAAGAATAACAAATTAACGTATGTAAGTATTGAAGTATTATGTATTAACGGTAGATATTAAATATACTGCAAGCTACGCAACAAATGTCATATTTCTAGTGTAAATGAGAATTAGGGTCTATGAGACTCGGGGGCTATGGTGTAGTGGTTTAGCATTTTTGTCTTCGACGAAAGGGGCTCGAGTTCGATTCGCGGCGCCTTCATTTCTTTCTTCTCTCCAAATTGGCTGTCTCATTTGTCTTTCAACATCTCAAGGCCCTACGTAGAGTAGTATTCATTATTATTTAGTAGTATTCACCTACGTTAGTATTCAAATCTAATCCGCTAAATCCAATTTTGGATAACTTTTGGTCGCCATAATTGCAGACAGTGTGCAGAGCGGTGGAGATCGAGAATGGTCTTGTGGGAGAGCCGGTGATTTTGTGCGGCGCCGAGAGCATCGGTCTGGAGGCCAGTGTCCACAGCCCCTTCGAGGGTCGCGTTTTCGTCAAGGGACACTACCACGACCCCTTGTGTCGCACCCAAGCCACCACACAACAGTACACCGCCAATATTCAGCTGCCCTTTGCCAGTTGTGGCGTCACCAAGACTAGATCGGTCAGTGTTATGCGATGATTAGTGCCATGCGGCTGGCTAGTTAAGACACCCATCGCTGAATCTGCAGACTAGCGCTCTACCATTTGAGCTACGGGACCAGTGCTGAGCTGTCGTTGATCCCTTTAAGTACCTAACAGGCGGTCACACTTGAATGTAATGTGTGCCCTGCTACGCAAGTCTTAGGGCCAATTCCTAAAATGGATTAAACGGATTAGATTAAAATTTGTTTTGCCAATAACTAATGATATCGTTTATGAATTCATACGAAATTTGCGATAGTGACCACGTGCACCTCCCGCTTGTGCACGAAATTTTTTAAGTCTACCTCAACATCGAGATAAGTCATTAGGCAAACAAATTTTGATCCAATCCGTTTAATCCATTTTAGAAATTGGCCCTTAGGAACATAATTGCGTCTACACAGCACCAAGCCTTTGTTGTTGTTCATACAGGCCTTTCCACACGAGCGCGCATGGGCGGGCGCCATAGAATATAAGCGTACGTGGTGGAGTAACATGCGTTCTCGTGTGAATTGGCCATAACAAAATATACCTGATAATATAGTTTTAAGTTGCTTGATGTCACTATATCAAGAGTACATAATGAAAAGAGTATGACACAACGCATCTACCGCTCTGCCAAGCTGACCAATGACAAGAGTAGGGCATGTTTAGGCGAATCCAGCGGGCATATTTGTGGAGACAGTTTTGGTGGTATCGTTTCACCCGCAGTTTGTGACCAAGGTTGACCGGGCCTTTGCTGTGCACTGCTTTTACGTCGAGGGACTCCGCTCGGTCACTTCACAGCTACAAGTCTGTCAAAGCTGGAGTTAGCGGGTTTCACTCGACTAGGAATAGCACAGAATTAACGTTGGAGCCTAAACTTTGGCTAATCTGGTAGGATGTTTTCAACCGGACAAACTAACTCGTTAAATGCAATGGTGCATGAATTGCAGTCAATTCTGTTTCCGAAATTGCCGTAGACTATAAGGGTGGATTTCACAAAGGTGATTTATCTAAACCATGGTTTTACGTAGGTACGTTTTTATATGATTTGCACACAATTTCATTACGAAATATCGCCTGATTCGTTACGAATTTCCTAGATTTTCTTAAACCATGGTTTCAGCGCAGTTGAAATTTGAAACCTGCAGCACAGCAGGTCACTGTTTTGCTGAAATTTCAGCTGAGCTAAAGCCGTGGTTTAAGAAAATCTAGGAAATTCGTGACGAATCAGGCGATATTTCGTAATGAAATTATGTGGAACAACTCCAACGCTTCACCTCTAAAAAACAAAAAAAAAACTAAATTTTCCATCCCCCAAAAAACAAATAAATCCATAAAAAAACGCCTACGTAAATCCATGGTTTTCAAAAACCACCTTTGTGAAATCCACCCTAACTGTTTCGGTTGTGTAATTTGTAAATTTTGGTTGCTTGTGGTATGTGATTATTAACGTCTACACGACGTCTACCTTGTCCTAAAGCTCCTAAGCTTCTTTCAAAATGTCGTTAAATCCAAAAACACTAAATAAGTTGTGACAAGAGTACATAATGAGAAGAGTATGACACGCTTCCAATTGGCCAGCTTGACATCGCGGTAATGTGATTGTTTTAGGTGAGCACGCTGACAACGCTGGTGGCGCAATCGGAGGTGGGAATGCCGACGTGCGTATATGAGGTGCTGGACAGTCCGCAGGGGTACCCCGTCCACTACGCCAAAGTGGGACAGGCCGTGTACCACAAGTGGACCTGCACACACGGGTCACATTCGTATGACACCAAAGGAACCGGTAGGGAGGGCCATGTCAAGGCGTTAATAAGCGGTTGTGCTTTCTACTTGATAAGTGACGTAACAATAAAACTAAGTATATATATGGAAAAGAAATGGATACTTAATCATTGGTGTGTATTTCAAAAGACTTTTTTCAAGATTTCAAGATTAAATTTAGCAGAGCAGCAACAGATTAGATTACATTTATTGGGTCAATAAAGAACTAGGTTTCAGATTAATTACGGACTAACCTATTAACCTTATGTTAGCCTAACGCTAGTCTATGATTGTTTCCAATATGAAATTATTTTCCATGTCAATACCATTATCACTTTGGGCAAATTTTTCAATAGCAATATTGAAATTAAGACTGGGTTTTAATGATTGAAATATAGGTGGGTATATGTACATAATAAAAAACAAACCGAGTCTATACTTGTCCTTCAGGATCGAGGAACAGGGGCGAAGACAATTTTGATCAGCTAATGTGAAAAATGGACGTAATGATTTCTGCTACTTTCCAATCCTATAGGCAGTGGGACATCGCTAGGGGCCTTATCCAAAATTGGATTTAACGGATTAGATTTCAATTAATTTTGCCACTCTTGATTTTGCTAATAACACAGCACAAAATTAAAATAGCCGGCCGAAATTTCGTTCTACATGGCTTACATACATTATCTCGGTGTGTGCCAAGTTCCAGTAAATTACTTTTAACTGACGCTGAGTTATTGACGAAATAAAGTTAAATCTAATCCGATAAATCCAGTTTTGGATAAGACCCTAGGACACTAGAACATTGCTTAAGGACACAAGTAGGTGACAGAAAGGGTAAGGACAAGGACAAGTATGAACCGGGCTTTATCAGAATGGACTGTTGCAGAGGCCTACTGCATGACCGTGCACTCGTGCTTTGTGGAGGATGGACTCGGCAGCAGCGTGCAACTGCTTGACGACAACGGGTAGGCAATAAAAGAACACAAAACAAAACAACACATACAGCCATCGTCATTCGTCATCTTGCAAGTGTTAAAATGAAAGTTTTCACTGTTCATGTCGAAAAATATATCATGCTATCTTCCCGGCTTTTATATTTCCCGGCTTCCCGCATACTGTAACATCAGAATCAAAAGAGCATTATCTTACACTAGTGAAACCTGTCGGCGTTATGTTTCACAGAATCTGTTACATCAGGAGGACGCCTTAGGTATCCGAGTGAAGCAAACCCGTAGCCAACTGGCTAGGCGTGACAGTCCTGCTACAAAGCTGTCCTTGTGAGTGTGTGACACAGGCTCCGTCTGAGGTGACGCATAAAATCTCAGCCCAGCCAAAGACTTAATGCATTTTTAAAATTTCATGACTCAAAGGGTTATGCGATGACTGATGAGCTATGCCATTGTTGATGCAACTGTGTAGGTAGGCATCTTTTGGGTCGTTTCTTGCTTTACAGCTTATGTCTAACTTACATAAAACACCATAAACTCGTCAAAAATCATTTTGTTGTAGTTGCGCAATTGATCGCTAC
>JASANF010005021.1:0-111610 GCA_030248245.1 Trissonchulus sp. WLG1_4
AGTCTATATTTTTATTATAAATAGTTGTCAATACACTTTTCTGCTAAGCCGGGTGAAGTCTGTTGAGCTCTCACAGAGTACAGATAGTCATACTATGTATTTTAATGACATGTCTATCTCCTGTGAACGAGCATGTGTTGAAGATAGGCCACACTTTGAGGACTGAATTTTTGTTTTGAGCTCAGGCTGAGGCTTAGGCTTAGACGAACAAAATTAGGAAAAAACCACTGGAGTGGATTTCGCAAAGGTGGTTTTACTAAACCATTGGTTTTACATACGTTTTGCATGATTTGCACGTGATTTCATTACGAAATATTGCCTGATTCGTTACGAATTTCGTGGATTTTCTTAAACCATTGGTTTTGCTCAGTTGAAATTTCAGCAGAACAGAGTCTTGCTCCGCTGCAGGTTTGAAATTTCAACTGATCTAAACCAATGGTTTAAAAAATCTACGAAATTCGTAACGAATCATTCGATATTTCGTGATGAAATTATGTGCTAATCTTGCAAAACGTACGTAAAACCAATGGTTTAGTAAAACCACCTTTGTGAAATCCACCCCTAAGGTTTTTTTCTCCATAACGAGATTTTGTACTGGCTCAGTCACAAGAACTAGACGCACTTGTATTTTGATAGTTAATTAATTAAATTAGTCTGGATGATAATATTATGCCGCTGATTAGTACTAGTAAGAGAAACCTGGGGAAGAGTAAAGCCTGGTTCATACATTTTCGACAGCTGTCCGTTATCCCGCCTGTAAGCCAAATGTCGGTCAAGGGCTGCAGGTATTATTGGACAGCTGCGAAAGAAAATTTAGTGTATACAAGCTAGCCTTTGGTTTTTTATGATCCGAACTTCTTTTATTTAAAATTTTTTGCCCCCCCCCCCCCCGAAATGTCAACCTGGGGGCCTGTTGCTCAACTTTACAAGTCTTACAATTGTAACAATTGTAAGTGCAAAATCTCGTGATTCGTTACAAATTCATTATATTAATTCATTACGAATCACCTGATTTTGCACTTACAATTGTTACAATTGGGAGATTAGTAAAGTTGAGCAACAGGCCCCTGAATGCGTGTTTGTTACTCTGTTGGATGTGTGAAGTAAGATAGAACCCAAGGGTGGATTTCACAAAGGTGGTTTAACTAAACCATGGTTTTACGTACGTTTTTATATGATTTGCACATAATTTCATTACGAAATATCGCCTGATTCGTTACGAATTTCCTAGATTTTCTTACACCACGGTTTTAGCTCGTAATGAAATTATGTGCGAATCATATAAAAACGTACGTAAAACCATGGTTTAGTTAAACCACCTTTGTGAAATCCACCCTTAGAGTACTTAAAGGGATTGATGACAGCTCATCATCGCCCAGTTAGTCCCTCCCTTAAAGCTCTAGTTTACATATTTGCAGTCGTTATTTTATTAGATGATTATTGTATTACTAGATGATTATCATGGTTTCAGTATGTTGCTCAATTTTTATTCTGTGTTGAAGCTGTATCTGTAGATTTAGCAGTCATTCCTATTTATTGTTGTAGTATACCTAATTGTTATTTTTTAATATGTAGTGTTATTTTTGTTGTTGCTTGTTAAATAATTATTGCTAATAAAGCGTGACTGTGTGTTTAGTTGTTCTTAATAGCCGATTGGACAAAATTGTAGAACCTATTTACCTTAGGGCATATTCCTTTACCGGATTAAAGGGTTAATTATAATCGGACTAAACGGTTCAAAAATTAAGCTTAAAAATGCCATTCCAAAGCCTCCGGATTAAACGGCCTTAACTTTTAGCGCGCTGCTTTTTAATCGGACTAAACGGACTTAACTACGCACGCTAATGTTAAGCGTGCATATTAAATCCTTTTAGTCCAGTGGTAGTTTTGGAATGGATTCGGACTAAAATTAAGCCGCTGACTTATTTTAAACCGTTTAGTCCGATTTGTCGTTCCTAAACCTCGGACTAAAATAAGTCCAGTCCGTTTAATCCGGTAAAGGAATAGGCCCTTAGTTAAACTATTTTGCAGTATGTGCAGAGATGACAGTCATGGGAGGGTTTGCGTTTGTCTTGTCCAGAATTTTTAGGAACAAAAGGGAATGTAGCTTTGCAGGTTGATCCCATGAGCCCATCCCATCCCTTGTTCTCGTGTAGGTCAGTGGTTGTGTGAGTTTATTTAAAGCTTTCTGGTCTGTGCTTGTTAGTGGTGATGCTATGTATTTGTGCTATCTATTTGTACGTTTAGCAACATTTAGGGAGGAATGCATAAAAGCTGTCTAACGTTAAAACATCTTCCCCTTAGTTGATACCTAACTTTTTAGAACTTAATTGTCAGAGTTATCGGTGTCACGGGGTAAATCTTTCCCCCGGAGTGACTCTTCCCCCCCGGAAGATTTACCCCGAAGAGAAATGCAGCTATTTAACACATACTATGACATTTGACAAGACTGATATATACACAAGTAAATGCAGCATAAGGCACACTCGTGTATACATGCGTAGCTTTAATGAAAGATAATAGCCAGGAATAGAAAGTTGCAGGGGTCTGAGGACTAGGGTTGTTTCAATTATGGAATTATTTTCAATTTCAATACCATTATCAATTTTTTACCCAAATATTTTCAATTTCAATACCATTATCAATTTTTTGCCCAATTATTTTCAATTTCAATACCATTATCAATTTTTGGCCAAATATTTTCAATTTCAATACCATTTCAATTTTTTACTCGAAATATTTTCAATTCAATTTCAATTTTGCGAATATTTTCAATTTCAATTATTTTTCAATTTTTTTAGCGTAACTACTGAGGCTCTTTTAATAAGTAATATTATGATAACTGTTTGTATTGTAACTGTTCCTCTATAAACACAAAAATGCGCGAAATTACAGGCACCGCGCACCTACGGAAATTAACTAGACGGACTCTAACACGTGATTTTTTTATCAATCCTAGAGTTACGAGCGTCGCAGAGACATCGTAAAACCGTCATTCAATTTGCAGAACATTTGATTAAACTCACTGTTTTACGAAACCCAATGAATGTGAATGATGTAAAAGATTTGAATCCACTTTTTAATAAGTTTCGGATCACAACAAAAGACACCACGAATTGCGACAACAAAAAAGGACTAAGGAGCAAGGACTACCTTTGCACTCAGAAAAAGTGTATATAAGTTAAAATATGTAAATTTTTTCAATAGCCGTTCAACCATGTGACGCCACTCAACCTAACTTACTGCAAACATGTCATAACTTCTAATTTCGGTGAATAGCATAATTTTTGGCAATCTGGTGTCAATACTTTTTGTAAAAGTTGTGTTGGAACGTTTAAGCTACTAAACCATTGTACTGTTATAATCTGCTATGCACTATGCAGTCCCCCTGTTATCTGTTATGTAGTCACAGAAATAGAGATCAGCGTAATGGCTACCTATATTTTACTGAGGGTCTATTCCTTTACCGGATTAAAGGGTTAATTTTAATCGGACTAAACGGTTTAAAAATTCAGCTTAAAAATCCATTTCAAAACGTCCGGATTAAACGGACTTAACTTTTAGCGCGTTGCTTTTTAATCGGACTAAACGGACTTAACTATACACGCTAAGGTAAAGCGTGCATCTTAAATCCGTTTTAGTGCAGTGGTAGTTTTGGAAAGGGATCAGACTAAAATTAAGCTGCTGACTTTTTTTAACTCTTTTCGTCCGTTTGACCCGATTTGCAATTCCTAAACCTCGGACTAAAATAAGTCCAGTCCGTTTAATCCGGCAAAGAAATAGGCCCTAAGTTTTTTAGACTTAAGTATCATACAAGATAATACAACTCCTACATAGCTCTATAGACTCCGCTTACAACCCGCTTGTTACATCTTTGTTATGTGAATCCTCGGGTTAGAACTTTGGAAGATTGCTCCTTTAGGGGTTGCTTGTTTTATTTTGACCTGATATCCATTGTTAAACTTCGGACCAAACTGAGTCCAGTCTATTGACAGTTTATTAACAAAGGTATTTAAAGAAATCGTAATGTGTTTACAATAACAGAGGTTCAAGCTGATAATAAATAGACGTACGCTCAATTGAAAATAATAATTGAAATTAGACAATTTCAATATCAATTACGTTTCAATCATGGCTGTTTACCAACACATGCTACATGCACAAACAGGCATACAGACAAGACTTCGTTCCAGCAACAGACATGCTGTGAAGTCAACCAGCCCAGCATAATTGATATTGAAATTGAAACTATAGTTTCAATTTCAATTTCAATTAAAATATTTTCAATTTCAATACCATTATCAATTTTTGACCGAATTATTTTCAATTTCAATACCATTATCAATTTTTAGGTGAATTATTTTCAATTTCAATATCAATTAATAATTGATATTGAAATTGAAATTGCAAGTGGGTTTCAATGATTAAATGACATAATTGAAACAACCCTACTGAGGACGGCAGCCCTCAGGAAAAATTTGTAGAAAATTTTGATTTTTAAGCCGAATTTTGTGAATTGAAGACGTATCAGAAATTAAATTAAAAAAGACCAAAAAATCAAAGAGGGGCCCGTAAGAACGGTTAGCTAAATTTGAGCGAAATTTCAATTTTGGTGAGCAAAACTTTAAAATCGTGAGCATTTGCCCCGTATTTTGCACAAAAAAATCCTGTAACACAAGGACGTAACTCATACCTATATGTTGATACACATTGATACGCTTTCATAATGAGAAAAGTAAGGAATACTAAGCCAAAAAGTTCCATGGACGTGTTACGGCAGCCTACAGAAAAAATGTGGAGAAAATTTTAAATTTTAGGCCCAATTTAGTCCATTGGAGAGTATCAAAAATATAAACTAACGTTAACTGTCGAGCAAAAAATATTGTTTTCACAGAAACCTGAAAACTGCTATCGGTTCCGAAATTGCATCGGTTCCAGTTCCGGTTCCGGTTCTACTAACACCTTCGGTTCCGGTTCCGGTTCTAGTCGGTTCCAGTGGAACCGATCCTAACACTAACACATAGGCTATTTTGTCACTTAGCCCGGTGCATTCTTGTTCGTAAGGGCTGTCCGTGACCGAGTTCGTGTAGTTCAATTCATATATACTTGTCCGGATGTCCGTAACAAGTTGTCCGAAAGTGTCCGTCCGTAAAGGCTGTCGCTGTCTGGATGATCGTAAGACAAGTTGAATTCAGATAACTTTTTGTGCGCGTCCTTAAGCAACCAGTGTGCCATTCAACCAAGTCAAGGCTTTAATAGTCCCGTGTGTGTGGGTACACTAACATTCCTCCGCGCATTACAAAATTTTGTTAAATTGGTCGTAATATTAGTTCAGTAGCTTCAATTTAGTGTGCTTAGAACGTTTCATTCTCACACGCTTGGTACGCTGCAGAATGTGTAGGCGTTATTTTATGTATACACGTGCTGTCCGTAAAGTGCCCGCGAAAGTATGAATTCTGCTACGAAAACTGATTAAACTTTAAATGATTTAAATGATTTAAATTAAACTTGATTACAAGATGGAGTGAAAAATGCAACATGCCGAAAAAGTTAGAAGTAATACATAAGTATGAAGTCCGTCTAAAGCGGGTTCGTTTTCGTTCATAATTCCAATAGTTGCGTCATAATTAGTGGGAAAATTTGCGTTAAATAGGGCTGAATTTCTCTTTGGGGTAAATCTTCCGGGGGGAAGATTTACCCCGTAACATCGGCAGACGCTTATTATATATACGTATGAAAGGTGGATCTGTGTGTCAGTTGGTCAGGAAGAGGAAAGCTTATCTTGGGTGAAGGTGAACTACATAACACCGTTTGACCTTTACCTACATGCCTACCTGTATGCTTGCGTTCGACAGGACAGAAACAGTGGAATGCGTAAAGGGCATGAAATATCGGATTAAACTAGTTAAATTAAATCAGCGGCTTAGTTAGTACACATGATGCATACCTACTAAAACTTAGTGTACCAAAACAGTCATGTCAACTAGTAGTTACTAATAACAGGTGATTTCCGCGCGAATCACTATACTTGCTATAATCGATTCCATAATATCGTTATGTCCGGTGTACGCGGTAGGCATGACGACCGAAAAAGCGAAGAAGAAGAAGAGGAAGAAGTCGAAACATCAGAGGACAGTCCCGATCTCGATGCCAATAAGACACAAGAAGAAGGTCGGACAGCAAAACCTTGGAAAAAATCTCATCGGCGGTCGAAATCTGAGCAAAAAAATCGCACTTCTAGACACACGAAAAAACCACGTTCTACGTCGCCTGTGAAAACGAAGCGGCCTTCACTGAACGAAGGCCACGCCAAACTTCCCACCACGTCACCTAAAAAAGTAGTAGCTGAGATTCGATCAGGAAGCTTGCGAGACGCCGACAAAACTAAGATGACCTTGTCCAAACGGCCGGCCGTTAGCAGAAAGGGCAAAGCTGTCTATGTGGTCAGACACGGGGAAAGAGTAGACAGAATTTTTCCCGGATGGATCAAACATAGCTTTCCCGGCGGTTAGTTAGCATTTCGTTTAGTTTTAAGATTACGTAAGTATAGGCTATAAATTAAAATTCAACATTTGTCTGTCCTTTGAGTGGCGGTGTCACGGTGCAAATTTCTCCCGTCCTTGCGAATTTTCCCTTCGCAAAAAAATTGATTTGTGATTTTTTCGGGGGGAAATTTACACTATGACAGCGGCTGAGAGTTGGCAAAATGTTCTCTACAAAAATCATTTTTTGGCAAGATGTACGGCGTACGCCTACTGACACTAGAGTGCGTAATAGAGAGGAGTATGACACTCTACCTTTTCTCAGCTAACAAGCCGAAAGCATACTTATTTCAGGTCGCTACACGCCGTACGATTTGAATATGCCCATCGGTGTAGCCAAGCGGAAAGGGGGTCCCACAGATTTCCACAACGACTGTCCCATAACCGAGATGGGTTACGTGTGCGCTCAAATGCTTGGTCGAGGGTTGCGTCTGAACCAGGTCAAGCTGACCCACGTTGTGGCGTCCCCCGCTCTCAGATGCGTTCAAACTGCCCATGGGATTCTGAAAGGTAGGACCTAAGGGCCATTCTTTTACCGGATTAAACGGACTGGACTTAGTCAGAGGTTTAGGAATCACATTTATTAACTTCTTAAATATTTTAAGTAACTCCTTAAGCGTTCAGATTTTGAAAAAATATATACTTTTTACAGTAAATCATATTTCGTTTAAAAGCTGCACATCGGCAGATTTTTGCGGCAAAGTAATCTGTAGCGTTTTCATGAGTATATAGTTTGTTCGCATGAAATTGAAGCCGAAAATAGGAAGTTCAGTGATTTGTAATTTTTGTACCTATTCTATCTAAACTTTTTCGATGTTTGAATTTGAAATTTGAAATTTGAAAATTTGAATTGATTTAAATCTACATAAACAAAAGTTATTCAGCAAAAATGTCACAGAAAAAAATAAATTCACCAAAGACCATTACCCTAGCATAAGTAACCAGTTATCCAAAAACATAAAAAATATAAAAAACAATTTCATAAAAATTATATTTTCAGCATACGGTAATGGACCATCGATCAAAATCGAACCAGGAATGTTCGAATGGGTGAATTGGTACAAGAGTTTGCCAAAATGGTTGAGCCCTCAGGAGCTGCGCGATCACGGTTACGATATCGATCTTACGTATAAACCTATTATGTTGTTAGAAGACGTACACAGGATCAAATCGGAAACGCCGGGCGGCCATTTGGACCGATACCATAACATCACGCACAAACTGTTGGAAAGATTCGATACTGGCTCAGGTGATTTTTGTGGTTTTTTATAAATAAATGAATTGTCAACACCGGTTACCAAAAAATACCTAGATGAAAGCTTACCTATAGAAGGAAAAAGTAAAATCCGGCTTGTGATTATGTTGTACACAACATAGGCTGAAAGAGTGACAGCATCATCATCTGAATGTAAGTGGGATTCGAACCACCCATCTCTGGATCTGCAGACCCGCTCTAACCATCTGAGCTACTGCGCCAATTCTGAGCTGACACTAATTTTTTAAGTACCTAACGGGCCTATCTTACTTCACACAGTTGTATCATAATATTTATTTACAGGGGTCAGGGAGGCGTTCAAATATAAGTTTCTAAAGGTATTTCATGAGTCATGACCAACCGTGATTTTTTTATTTTCAGAGCCTCCGCAATTGCTTATTGTCGGTCATGCGAGTTCACTGGACGGCTGCACGAGAAAGTTTCTGGGCAAGAATTTCAGCAGTTGCAAACGCGAAGAAATGGACTCAATGGGATTGATGTATCCCTACTGCTCTCTGGTGGCGGTGGAAGAAGTGAAACCGGGACATTGGAAACCCTTAAGCGCACCTGTGCCACCGATAACTTTTATTGATTTCAGCAATCGAATCGATACACACTTTTATAACAGAGCTTGATTGATTGATTTGTATTTGGAACTAGACAGAGAGAAAATTGTTTAATAAATACATAAACACTATTCTTGCGATTATTAAAAACATTTTAGCAGTGTGCTCTGTGCAGCACTAAGGGTTTGCTGCAGTCCTATGTCTGTTCAACAGCAAGATTACGATAAAGTTAGCTGTCACGGGGTAAATTACCCAAAAATGAATGCAGTTTTGATTTTTGATATTTCAAATCAAATAAAATAAAATCAATTTGGGTTTGAAAGGGCCAAACCGAATCAAAACAAATCAACTGGGTTTTGAGCATCCTACATCCAATCAATTGATAATCTGTCGCATTAAAACAGCGCAAAACCCATGTTGTCCGACCATAACGGATAGATAGCCTACCAGTCGCAGTAGCTAACAAATCGGAATTGGGTGTCGGCTTTGGGGGCACAAAGTCTACCGTATTCCTGCTTAGCTAGAATCAAAGTTTTTTAGTTGTTTGTTTTTTGTTTCACTAATTGTTTTATTTTTTCAGAATTAAGGTTTGTTTGTTTGGATTGCTTACTTAAACTTTTTTATTTCTACATATACAGCCTGAATACTCAATGCCCACGCCCCACTTACCTATTAGTTACTGAAATTAGCCCTGATTTTTTTATTTCTGCCAGCAGGAACCGGCCCTAGCAAAAAACTTTCCTTTTTTAATTTAAAAATTTCCTGTCCTGTTTCATCGGTTAAATAGTTTGAAGACTTGCTAAGTTTTAAGACGTTTATCATAAATTTTCAAAATGGAATTAAACAGTTGTTATTTTACTTTTTAAAATTTTCAGTATTTTTTACGTTTCTTCGCTAGTACTTGAAATCATCACGTTAATTGCGTTTAACTTATTGCTATTGTTCTAGGTTGGTTTCAAAACTCCTGGAAGCGTTACTTTCGAAAACAACATTTGAAAATTTTTAAAAACTCAAAAGCATTGGCGCACTTGTTTATAAAATTCGGCAAAGTTTCATTCACACTGCTAACTGGTTTTCCAAATTGAAAGACATCGCCTAAAATAGCTGGTGAAATCTTCAAAAATAGCAATGTTCAGTTCTTTTTAGAAGTGTTGTCATTACGTATTTTTTAAAGAAACTGCCCATTTTGAAAGCAAAGTTTCAGTCAAAAATGGTGATTTTATTTAAAAATTTATTGTTTTTTAGGTGGCGTTTTACAGCTGTTGGTATAAGCTGGCCGGAAAGTTTGCTAAACAGCTGATGAGAAAAGGCTAAAATAAAAACCTTGTTTTTTTAACTTATTTCAGTTTGCGGTGCAACTTTCGGCAAGTTTCGTGGAAAATTCGCAACAGTACTTAGTTTGGCGTTCGCCCATAAAAACCGGCTTTTTTCATCTTAAATAGCGGCATTGATACTTGAAGCGTAGATAAACGCTAGCTGAGAAAAAAATAACGAAACACTAAAAACAGCTTGAACGTAATAAATAGTTCAGTTGCCTGTGCACTTTTGTTTTTTGGTTGTACTTTTGTTGTAGCTAACTATTTTTGTTTTTTTAATGTTTCCCTGCTATTATATATTTTACTTTCGGCCCAAGTTCTATATCCGGCACTTTGCTATGGTATTGTGGGTATTTGTGGTATTTGCGGGTATACCACTGATATGGTGTTATGGCCCTGCGGGAATGAAGCAGCTCTCCCTCTAGAAGCTTGTTCATTCCCGCGGGGCCTTTATACCACATCCAGCACTGTTCATAAATGATGGTATCGTAATTTTAAAAAAGTGCCGGAAAGTTACGGATATCGGACTTTGGCCTTACTTTCCTAAGGCCAAATTTATAGGTACTTTTTGGAGGTCAAAGACAAAAAATTCGCATTGCATAGTTTAATGAAATTGTAACTAAACAAACCATTATTTAAGCATACAAATCTTGACACTCACACTTTAGTTTTCATGCAAAACAACAATCGCTGAACTCACTCGCAGTGCAGCACACAACAAAAACACTTCTTTGTTTTAAGATTCGTCTACGTAAACAAATCCAAGCCTAAGCCTGAAGATCCATTGCTAATCCGTTACAGCAAAATTCCTAAACACGTCATTAGCTGATTTCGGCGTGAGTTTTTAGTAACAGCGTAATCATCTGCATTTCCCGTGTGTACGGAATTACTACTAATATGCAAATTAGTTTGCATGATATGCAAATTAAATGCAAGTGCACTATATGTACGCCAGCAAGTTCTGCAGTTTTTTGAAAAACAGAGTTTTTTGATGCCTTTTCGTCTAAATGTTTTGTATTATGCTTTCTTGCTATGTAATTTTCAGTTTTATCTATATTTTGTTTTCTTGACTCCCAGGACTCAACCGTCATGGGAGATATAACCATAGTGTCTGAAGCCGACATTCAGAGCGAAGAAAAAAGGCTGCAGAGCGAAACAGAAGCCCACATTGGATTTTTGAACAAATTGCTGAATTCTATTCAACAACTGCAAACTAATGTTAAATATGCTGAACAAAGGTAAGGCAACATTACTATCAGAGAAGTATAAAATCTGAAATGAAGATATGTATAGCCAGTCAAGATCAGTAGCAGCAGGACTAACATTTGGCAACTAAATGCAAAGATCTGCGATTAAGGGGGGGGCTACCCAGGTCAAAAATCAAAGTTCTCCAATGTTGCTTATTTTCACATATGTTACTCCCCCAAGGCACCTTAACGTCAGATGAGAACAATTAAGCTTGGAGGTGCACTTTTGGCTCAGTGCGTTCGTCAGTGTATTTACATAGGCAAAAGTACGCAAAAAAGCCAAAAAGTAGCCCTCAGTTGAACAGTTCTAACACAAACCACATCAAGCTAATCAGGCTGAAACTTGGCATAGTAGCAGCCCACATGTATGCGCAAAATCGTATGATCCGGATTTTTTATATGTATTTTCATTTTTAAAATCGAGGGCGAAATGTGAAAAAATGGCTGTTTTTTGGGCACGCCAAATTTGACTGATTTTCCATTTGGCGTCACTGCTCAGGCCATGGGCAAAAATTTTAAAAAATGGATCATAGAGGTTGAGATATGACATTAGGCTATCGAATCATGTAAAAATCAGCTTCGTCAGTATTAACAAAAATTTCGAGTAAAGGAACGCTCTGTGAGCACAAAAAACTTTTTTTTGCGCCTATGATTTACACGTAAAATTGAATTTTTGGGAGCCCCTAGTAAAAACTTGGCAAAAGCATTGATTCCAGTTTGTTACATCTGCGATGCGCCTTCCCTGGGGCTACATTTTGTGCAAATTTGAAGCGAATCGGAGAATCTAAAATTTTCACTTTTCCAGGTAGCCCCCCCCCCTTAAGCAATTTGACGATTAGTGGACAAGCTAGCCAAAGTTTGTAGCTCCAGCCAGATTGGGCTTTCATTACGTGGGGTGCCCAAAGCCCAAGGTTCACACTGTGCATGGGTTAACCAAAAATTTGAATTAATAAATAAACTTGATGTCACAAATTTACAAGCATTTGTTTGGAGTTGATACAATATATACACTTGTACCTGTAAGATTACACATTAAACACAGTAGCTATGACGTAAAACTAATCTGTCTACAACGGTCGATTATGAAACGACCAGTAGGTACATTTATTAATTTCTGTAAAGTAAGATAGGCCCGCTAGGTACGAAAATTACTAACAGCTCAGCACTGGATCAGTAGCTCAAAAGGTACAACACATGGTAAATACAAATTCAGAGATGGGTGGTTCGAAGCGCCCCGGGTCTTTATGCATTATTAACTGATGCTGTCTAGTTAGAATCCTCTTCTTACACTGTAGACTGCATATCTTTGTAACATTGTTACTATTTATAACTCATAACTGATTGTTATCTGTTGGCTGCATTTGTTTGCCATTCATTCTTGAGTTTTGGTAAACATTTTTTTGCAAATTTGGCAAACTTTGTGACCTGTCGAACAGCTGAGGTGAAAACAGCTGATTCCAAAAACAGTTTATTGCAACCTTTCACACCAAAACAGCTGTCTGGTTAAAAAGGTAGAGAAATGTTACAAAAAGTGTTTCGAGCCGAAAATGTAAACATCAAAAAATCGGGGTATACTTACAAATAGCAGCAATAAATAGTAACAAGAGTATAGTAACAAGTAAGATTTAGATATGTAGTGAAAACATACGTAAGACAATAAGTAATAAGTAAATTAAGTTCGTAAAATAAGCATATTTGTGTTAAATTCACATAAACTTAATCGAAAAAAGTAAAAAATGAACTCAATATTTTTGTTTAGAGTTAACGAAGAGATCGCCAACAAAGAGCGAGTCGAGAATGCGAAACGAGAAGTGGAGAATGCACTCCGGGAAAAGGAAGATCAGTGCGATTCGCTCGTCAGCCAAATCGAACAGGTTCGTTGGTATAATTTGATCTTATACCTAGCTAGGTACACTACAACATACTAGCGGCGTGATATTTTCGTAATTTTGCCGGCTGAAGAGACTTCCGGTTGTAAGTAAGTATGAATCGACTCTCTAAGGACACCTACCCTCTAATCGACACCTTAAGGACGAGTATGAACCGGAATTAACCGGTCGCATAAAAGTTTTTCAGTTTATGAAGAAGCTACATTCGCTAAACGTTAACTGACCAGTTGGAGCGCTTTAAGAGTATTAGCTTGAGCTTGTGTTATGCATGTACCGATAAAAAGGCAAATCTTATTGGTAATTCAAGAAAACGGGTTTGTTAACCCTTTAATTCCCAGAGCTGCCATTTGGCACATCACGTGATGAATACCCAATCGGGGGCCATAAAACTTGATTTGTTCATTCTATTCAGCTGAACTGCAAATTGTTTTTTCAGAAAGCTTAGATCTTTATATTTAGTGGCCAAATTTTGAATCTTTTGCCGCACAACAAAACCTATGCTTCCATAAGCAATGTGCAAATTTAACTTTTTTTCATCGCAAAAGTAGTCTTTTCTTCGTGACCTCATCAAGATTTTGGGTTACGCCGCCAGCAGTCAACTTTGTATGCATCAGATACAGCAAATGTTGTACTCTATTGCTAGCCTTCAACTATGGCAAGCGCACGACTTTTGTGTTAATACTCTTGGGGGAGGTACCTACATATTATGCCTGAGCGATGGCGCAATTTTTTCACAAATTCTCAACTTTGAGCGCTTATAACGCAAAAACGGTGCGTCCTAGACAATAATCGGCTCACTATGATTTGTGCACCATTCATTTTTCTATCGAATGGTGGTTTCGCGATCTCTCTACAATGCACGTAACTCGAGCAATGATCAAAAAACTAGAAGGTGTCAGAATCAGGCTGCCTGGCGCGAGATGCTCTGGGCATTAAAGGGTTAATGGGAATAAATACTATGACAAGTCATGGTAGCAGGAATACACGAAATCGACAAACAAGACGTTATAACTTTCACATTGTATTTTGTAGATGCAGCAAGAGATCAACCGACTCAACACCGAACTACAACGCGATCAAGGACAGTTGCTACAAAAAATTGAAGAACAAAAAGCAGAGATTGCAAACCTCAACAAAACATTGGAGATTCAAAATGAAGAGCTAAAAAAGTTAGTGTTTCGTTCAGCCTTACGTAAACTCATGTTAAAAATTATACAAACTTACGTAAAATTTGTGGTAAAAAATGATGGAAAAAATTGATGAACAATTTTTAAATTAAATTATAAATGCATTAAAAACTTAAAAGAAAAGCTGAATTCAAAAATTGTTGATCCGCGAGCTCAAAACTGAGCGATTTCAAGCTAATATTACCAAAAAATTGCAACCAGGCAAAAAATATTGCAATATTTGCGATTCAACATTTCCTCCTTATAAGAAAATTGAATTAAAAAATTGTTGATCCGCGAGCTCAAAACTGAGCGATTTCAAGCTAATATTACCAAAAAATTGCAACCAGGCAAAAAATATTGCAATATTTGCGATTCAACATTTCCTCCTTAACCCTTTAATACCCAGAGCATCTCGCGCCAGGCAGCCTGATTCTGACACCTTCTAGTTTTTTGATCATTGTTCGAGTTACGTGCATCGTAGAGAGATCGCGAAACCACCATTCGATAGAGAAATGAATGGTGCACAAATCATAGTGAGTCGATTAATTGTCTAGGACGTACCGTTTTTGCGTTACAAGCGCTCAAAGTTGAGAATTTGTGAAAAAATTGCGCCATCGCTCAGGCATAATATGTACCTCCCCCTAGAGTATTAACACAAAAGTCGTGCGCTTGCCATAGTTGAAGGCTAGCAATAGAGTACAACATTTGTTGTATCTGATGCATACAAAGTTGACTGCTGGCGGCGCAACCCAAAATCTTGATGAGGTCACGAAGAAAATACTACTTTTGCGATGAAAAAAAGTTAAATTTGCACATTGCTTATGGAAGCATAGGTTTTGTTGTGCGGCAGAAGATTCAAAATTTGGCCACTAAATATAAAGATCTAAGCTTTCTGAAAAAACAATTTGCAGTTCAGCTGAATAGAATGAACAAATCAAGTTTTATGGCCCCCGATTGGGTATTCATCACGTGATGTGCCAAATGGCAGCTCTGGGAATTAAAGGGTTAATAAAAATGTTATAAACAAGAGCATGTACATGTCACAGATTTGTTTACATTGAGCAACATTAATCCGTGAAACGTTTCAAAGTTTGAGTGAGAAACTCACTTTTTATGAAATGCTGCAGCATTAGTCCAACAGGTTTCGATCATCTATATTTCAGGCTTAAACATCTGAAAAGTCAAATTGATTCCTTCCATTTGGGCAAAGGCGAATTGAAAGAACCTTGCCAGGCCTGTGTTCTTCCTGACGACAAGGTGGTGGTTACCGATATCGAAAAAGGAATCATCGTTTTTGACAGCGATACAGAGGTCATCAAAAAGGTCACCTCAGATATGTGGAAATGGCCCCAGGGCTTAGTATACGACCCCCAGGAGGAAAAACTATACGTTTCGCTGATACGAAAACAAGCAGAAGGGACCGGACACATTTGGAACCGTGCTATTGGTATTTTTTCCCTGGATTTGGATGAAATCGGTTTTCTTTCCGGTCCACCAGCCAGCCAAACCGGTTTTGAAAATGTAACCCGTGAAAACCTGGTTTTGTCCAAAAAAACCGGCGAACTGTTTTTGTCGCTGATGGATAATATCAGTTCCGGCATTTGGAGACGGTCCCTTTCGGATGCTGAAGAAACAGCCAAGTGGACAGAGGTAGCCAAACGCCAAGGGGTGTTCTACAGTCACGTTCAGTTGTTCCCAACCCCCTCCGCGCCGAATATGGTCGATTTGTTCGTCACCGAAAATCGCATGGGGTATATGTACCGCATGACGCTTCGAGGAACTGAGGTTGTCAACAAGCAAAGCGTCATGCCGGTTAGAAAACCGGGTGCGATTGCGGTAGATGACGTCGGGCATACTTTCGTTCACGACTTGGAAACTGGGAAAATTCATTTACTCGACAAATTCAACTTTGAGCCGTGCCGCGAAATTTGTCTTGTCGACGATGTGGTTTATTCGATTACTGCTTCGCACGGTTATCTTGGGGTGGCGGTTCGGGATCAAAAAGTGGTGCATGTCTACAAATATGCGATGTATTTGAAAGACTAACCGAACCGAAACACCTCTCCTATTATTTACTCTTGATTGTACTCAACCTTTTTAGTTCTAGACTATTTTTACATGTTTTAGCAGCTGAGAACAACTAACTTTTGGATATTTTTCTGCATTTATTTTCATAGTATTTTGCGTACTTACGATTATCCAATATTTTGACAATTGGATGTGTTCATTATTTGAGATTATTAAATACCTACGGTATTTCATTAGAAGTATAGAACACAAATGTGTACAAACTGTGCAATGCAAATGTATATACATATAAACACAAAAGGTGGAATGCATACAATTAGTCAGGAATTGCTACAAATTATTTATTGTTAATAAAGCAGTTACAAAATGACAAACGTAAATACATTAAAATATAACATTACTATGACAAAAAACTTTAAAACAATCACATTAGTGCACAGAATCAGCAATAGAATAGTGTTTGTGACCGGCCGGAATTTTCGGCCGGCCGGCCCGACAGGCGCCGGCCGTCAACGACAACGGCCAACCGGCCACATCGACCGAATCAGGGGGCATAACAGTGTAAGAGGCTAAGTTAAGCCGAAATGATACTCTGGATTTGGATGATTTTGTGTTTTCTGAAATTTCTGCCGGGCCGACCGGCCGGCTAAACAACTTCGTCAGCCGGAAGTGGCCCGGCGACTTACGCGGCCGGTCACGAACAGTAATAGAGTGCAGTTATTGAACTAAAATACATTTAAAGGTCGATTCATTTGCCGCATGTGCGTTTCAGCCGGCAAAAATACGATTATTACCTATCACACCAAATTCTGTTGATACACTATTGGAGGCATGATTATTTCGTAATTTTGGGGGCTGAACAGAGATGCGGCTGTGAGTACGAATCGATCAACCCTTACTTGATACTATTCAGCAGATTAGATTAATTTGAATAGAGAAATAATTCAAACCAAAATACTAATAGCTAAATTAATGAAAACTCAAGTACAAGATTTTTCTTAAGTTCGGATTAACTTCAGTAGTAACATTGGAAATACACTCCAGTTTGTAATACCACAACTTTATGAAATTTGTTACTCTGTAAATAAATTCGTATTTTAAGTACTATAAATTTATATAACAGATGCAGATAAATTGATACAGATGCAAAATTTTATGAACTTGATGTAAACCAATTTCAACTTACTCTAATCACTTACTCTAATCAAGTTAATCTAGCTTATTAATAACAACCCAAGAAAACTATTGGCTTTAAAACTAGAATCGGCTAAGCCACGTTAAGTAACGAATTGAAACTTGTTACGTTTAATATTTTTTATTCTTTTATTTACTAATTGATTAATGACAAAATAACAAAAGCTGTAACATTAAATATTACATCTTTAAAATTACTGTAAAAAGACAGTCAAAATTTTCAGTTTGTTTGTTATCCTGAGACATTTTTGAATAATAGTATTAAATATGTATGTTTACCATTTTTGGACATTTGCTTGCACCTAAATAAGAATCAATCCGATCATTGTTGTAACAACTTATTACATATATTCAAAACAAAACGTTCGCAGTTTTCGATGTACGTCAATGTTTTTATACGCATTTTAACATTAGCTAGCGTTTTTCAAGGATCAGGGCCCGGTTGCTCAAGTCTTACAATTGTAACAATTGTGATTTGTGACATATCACAAGCTTCACAATTGTTACAATTGTAAGATTTCACAAGCGTTACAATTGTAACAATTGCATGTTTGTGCAATCGGGCCCAGGCGTTGGGAAGCTTCACAAAGCTCTGTAGGTACAAATCAGATTAAACACTACTGTGCAGTACAAGCTATTAGTAGAGCTCTCACAAAGGCTCGTTAGAAAGTTTTTATACTAAAGTACATCAACAAAAACTTGAATGCTCATTCCTGAAAACAACTTGAAATCATGCATCTACAGTACCGACCAACAGAAACAACACACTCCGGAGTCCAAGTCACTTGATTCCGGAGTCACATTAACTAATTATGTGTATACTTTGACTCCGCAATAAAGTGACTTCGTTTCCTTTGTTGATTATGTAGCAAGTAATTGTGGTCGGTACTGTAGATCCGGTAAAACATGCTAATAACCATAGGCTATTAAATATACTTATATGCCGCAATGGACATAGCGTTAGCAGCGTGGTTTGTGGGGCTCGCCGCATATGCTTGGAAGCTAGCCGCTGTGGCCCCATTGGGAGTCATGCCACCCGTAGCCCCGGCAAAAGCGGTTCCGTAAGCAGAGCCAACCCCTGCCGAAAATAACGCATTGGCCGGACTAAACTGCATCTTCTGGTACCCCCAAGGGGAGGTCATGAAATCATTCTGAAATCGCGCATGGATAAAACTCTCAGCGGCTTGTGTTTGCGGCTGCAGCGCCTGGGCTATACCCTGGAAGTCAAACTTGTAAGCGTACCGCTTCCCGTGCACCTTGGTCATTATACTCTTGTCGTAGTAGTACCGTAAGGCGCGACTAAGTTTGTCATAATTCATATTGGGCTTTGATTTTCGCTCCCCCCACCTGCGAGCCACTTCGTCGGGATCAACCAATCGGAACTCCCCATTCGTCCCCTCCCACGTGATGCAGTGCGCATTGGCACTTTCGGACAATAGCTCTAGCAAAAATTGCCAGAGTTGGATTTGACCCGAACCTGAAAGTAATAATAGAAACAATTGCCTATGGATATTTTCAGTTGTATGAAAATATTATTATGTATATGCATAGGCTCAGCAAGCGTATTAATGCTTATGTGAACCAAGGGACAATTCCTAAAATGGATTACATTAGATTAGATTTTATTAACCATAGATTTTTGATGAGATTAAAATTTGTTATGAAATAACTAATGACACTGACAGTTAATGCATACAAAACATGTAACACCTCCCTCCCGCTTGTGTACAAAATTTTATCGAAAGTCTAAGTCTAAGTCGAAGTATAAAAGTCTATCGAAAAAAAATGGTACGATTTATTAGGCAAACAAATGTTAATCTAATCCGCTTAATCCATTTTAGAAGTTAGCGCCAAGTTATGCTGTAGCGGGTGACTACTAGCCAGGGATTTATCCGAGGAGCTAAGCTTTTATGAGGTCAGGCTGCTACAAAACATATGGCCACATAACTTGTCAGTAGAGCGCTTGTCTGTTCAGATGTTGAAGCACGAGGACCCCCCAATTTCGAAAGAAAGAATTTGAGATGCCGGGAATAGAACCCGGGCCGCTGGCGTCGACATCGAGAGAGCTAACCACTACACCACAGTCCCCAGTTCGTGAACCCTATTTCTCATGTACAACACAGACACAAGGATTGGCTGATCGAATCCCCCCAAGTCCAATGTTTACAGAACTTTTACAGGCCATTTTACAGTATGACCTCTGAAATGCAATCCCGCTCAAGTTGGTATCATGTAGGGTAGATTCTGAAATTCAGATATCAGGCGAATATTTCTCTAAGGATATTTACCGAGGCTAGAAGGAAGAGAAAACAGGATTTGATTTCTTGCATAATGACTTCCCAGTTTCCTAGGATCGCATTGCACGCCTCTCTGCGGCGGAAACGCCAATAAATATACTCCCAGATAAAGTCAAGCCAAGGCCAAAAACACCAAAGGGAAGCATCACATTGACACACTTTGAAAGCACTGTTTATACATGCTTTTCCGTGTCAGTATGGAATTTTTTTAAATTGTCACAGTCGAAAATCAAATTTTTATTCAAGGGTGTGTTTTCGATAAACGGACAGATAAAATTAAAAGCACCGCCAAAAAATTGCAGCACCTACATGTAACAGCTGTACCTACTGTTAACTTTCGTTGCACAAATCAAAGCTAATCGTATGAATTTTAAGTTTCAGCTGCGAAACTATATGGTTAAAATTTAAATTATTCTTACAAAAAATTCGTTTCACCTGAATTGGCTAGTCTTCTACTTGTCGGTCCCAAAATCTGGTATGGATCTAAAACAAAATTAAATACTCAATCGCAAAAAACATCCTAAATCATCAATTGTAGCAGCGTATAGCAGGTAACAAGGGTCTATCAATAGATGGTATACGTTCCATTATGGAAATTACATACGTTTTTTCCAATTTAGGCAACAGTATACTTCTGAGGTTTGCAAAATAATATTAATTTTACGCAGAAATTCTCTTTTGAGTTTTCCTTCCAAGATTTCCACTTCCAAGTTTTGCAAAACCTAAGTCTGCACTTTACAACCTCTGTGCAGCCGAACATAACATTAACAACGTAAGTAAGTATTCGTTAATTATTCTCTGCTGTTAACCAGCAACGAAAAATTACATGAGGTTAATATGTTTCTCAACTTGCAGCAATTACATGTTACAATGAAATTGCTAAATTGTTTAATGGCACTTGTCACAATTTCACAGATCACAAAGTTTCATTTTATGGTGATTTCTTGAGGCAAGGTGTCAACAAAGGATTATAACTGAAAGATAGACAGCATCAGCAACGAAATGACCCAAGGAAGATTCGAACCACTCATCTCTGGATTGTAGGTATAGGTACGCAGGATGTGCCGTGAACGGTCTTTTGGGGGTTGGGTGGTCCCCGGGAGATTTCTTGATGGTGGTTTGACGCTTCCTGTCTAATTACGTTAGGCCAACACTTGCCCGACTCACAATCAGCCAGAGGCCTCCTTCGTTAGTCCCCGATAGAAAGTCAGAGACATGGTTATGCCCAATTGTATAACCATTGCCACAATTTGCAACAAGCCTGGGCCAACCACACAGGAGGGGTAGTCGTAAAATAACTATTCTATTCACAAATTAAACTTTTATTTCGCGATTTTAAATCAAAAAACAAAAGTAACCTGAAATAATTTCTACTGCGGGGTACGTTTTTAACATTAGCCAAGAAAGGGAGTTAGAAAAATAGGTTGAAATTACAGAAAAAATTATTTCAAATCCCCTCCTGTGCCGGAACCTAGGCTTGCAGTTTATTTGGAGTTGAAGAATCTCAGGAATTACTTGGCCAATTTGGGAAGCCTCTGGTTGAGAACGTAACAAATTTAGCTCTTGTTAGCCGTCTCTCGCATGAACAGCTTTTCAAGACCAAAGAAAGACACCAATTTTTGTGCTCATTCTGCAAACTAAATTTATTTCTGGTCATTTGTAATGAAAATAAAGTCAAATCCATTTCCTTGACTGGCTTGCCCGGGAAATACCGTATTACCGTCTGAAACCGGTGTCTGGACAGAAATGACCGTCAAAAAACTAATTCCAGAAGTTTCCGGCAAAAATGTTACTTACATAGTAATACCCCGATAACTTTTTTGTGGCTATGTATTATCGACGGACTTAAAAAACTAATAATGTTTTTAAACCATTTCGAACGTTTCGACTCGAGACCATGGTATGTTGTAACCTGTCTGGGATTAAAGCAAAAAATAACTCCTAATCGACTTCATTTTTTGTGACCATTTGGAATTTTTACGTAGTAAATAAATAAAAAAATCAGAAAGCACAAGCATCCTGAAATCAGACTGCATATATAGTCCTTGATCCCGACGTATGCGCGAGTTTTAAAAAATTAAAAATTATCATTTAAATTGACAAGAATCTCATAGTTTACATAACTGCATTGTGGGTTGCGCAGAAAGAATCAGAAAGTCTGAATTCTTACTTCCTTTTTTATTCTGTATACTAAAATAATCCCAAGTTTTCCGTCAAAAGACACACCAAAACATGATGCATCATTGTGCGACCTTCGCTACCGTACCCCAAAGGCTAGCAGTGATTCTAAGCCCAAAGTGCATTAATAATTAATCAGTTGGCAAACCCTCGGGAGAGCTTTAATTGGCTGACATTAAAAATAAGGCCCAAGTGCGGGCAGTTAATTGCATGCTTGCGCTGGGCTCGGGGTGGAACTGGGGAGAGAAAGAGACGACGTCTGGTTCCTGCAAACTCGTCAAAGACGCACGTCACATCAACGAGTTTATAAACCTAAACCTAAACCTAAGCATAACCCTAAACCTAATCATAAGCCTAAACCTAACGTAAACCTAAACAGAAGGCCTTCTGATAAACTATCCAACAAGCTTACTTTATAACTAAACGTTGTAGGAAAAAGCTGTACGTTACATTAAGGTGGCGCTCACGTCAAAAAGTCATGTTTGGCGCTAAACTCATGCTGTCAGTACTAATACCATTTATCAAAGAACCAAAAAACAACTAAACAAAACCAAAAAAAAAAAAAAAAAAAACTTAACTGGTTCAGAAACCTAAGCCTAAAGCTGAACTTAAACCTAAACCCAAAGCTAAACCTAAACCTAAAGAGAAGGCTTACTATCCAACTAAACTATCCAACAAACTCAGACTATCCACTATCCACTATAAACTATCCAATAAGCTCAGATTATAACTAAAAGTTGTGGCAAAAGCTCCGCGTCACAGCGACGGGTTTATAAACCTAAAACCTAAAGTTAAACCCAAACCTAAACAGAAGGCCAACTGAGAAAATATCATTGGATTACATAATTTAACCAAACTATAACTAAAAGTTGAGCACAAAAGCTTCAAGCCACATCAGTGGGTTTATAAACTTAAACCTAAACTCAAACAAAATCCCAGCATTAGACAATAAACCTTGGATTAGTAGAACTATAAGTAAAATTGCACGCCAGCGAGTTAGCTGTATCTCACGTTTGCGGAATAAAAACCACCTAAAACGACTTTCCTAAACTAGTTTTTTGCGCCAACTTAAGAAATACCAACTAAACAAGAATTCATAACCTAAGCTTAAGGCCCTCCAAATAAGAATGTTAATAGTAAAAAGGCTTTCCTTCTGTTATTCGTCATATACTATAATAGGCAACTAGTAGCCACTAAATAAGCCGATAATTAGCCAACAAGCCGTGTCTGACCACAGTGTGAGAATGGAAGTATTAGAGTCTCGGGGGAGTTATTAAAATTCAATTGTTTCAAATTGACACGTGACCATGTTGTGACACAAATCACGTATCCTCCATTAGCTGCTAAAAGCACTCATCGTTTAATGGATTTCACGGAAAACTGATTATTTTGTAAAGAATAAACAGTTAAAAATAAAAAATGTGGCTTACAAGTCTAAACATATAGTTCTTCGGTCCGCAAGATTTGATTTGAGCATAACTAATTAACAGCTCTAGGAAGCGATATACCGACTGCACCTGGGCGGTACTTATATACTGTAGGTGAAACATTACGATATCGAGGCTGCGATTCAATAGATTTACTATCGCATAACCACTATCATTTATTTATCGATTACGTATGTTATATACACAGTTAAAAATCGAGCAGCCGGCACCCAGCTGGATTTACCGCGAAACATAAAGGCGATGCAAGGGCAAGCCGTCTGACAGTGTTTTACAATACAAGTCTGTAACAGCTCTTTCAAAACAATAGTTCCTTCTCTAGAAGAAGCAAATGTCAACCAAATACTGTTCTGAACCACAAGAGAACAACCCATTACCAGAAAGAACACGGATCTCGTAATGGCAAGATTGATTTTTCACCTCAGTAGTTTCGTGCAATTGCTGTTTGCAAACATGAAAAAAAAGAATTTTTAATTTTTTATCTACATACGTAGTCCTCGTGACTGTTTTTCCTTTCCTAAATCTACTGAGCCATAATTTGCGGCTAATATGTCATTAGTTTTCCGTACAACACTTTTCATTAAGCCTGTGCGTGTGAATAAGTAACGGAAGTCGATTTTCCGTTTCAGGGAAGTTGAGAGCAAGATTTTTTCTTCCGCCCGAAGGCTAGTCATTATCTCAAAGAAATAAAAGTACCATTACGTAGGACTAATTATCTTGGAAAACCCAGCAGAAATTTGCATACAAGGGACAATATGAATAATATAAATAATAAGTACTAAACACACAGTAATAAGGACAGCGTTTCGATCGTAATAAAAACGTATCGATCGACCTTCATTTTCAAAAAATTTCCAAACCAACCAAAAAATTTCCCACTTTCCCCAGCTCAATTTTGATTTTAGTATGAGCAAGAGTACCACCTCGAGTAGTCTGACACTCTACCCAATCTAGCTAACCGGCCGGAGCCCGGAACGAAGTTGAGGCCGAAATTGCCCGATTATCTAAATTTATTATTTTATGCCATGTTAGATTACGCATTCGTGTTGCTGAGAAACAAGAGGAAGCTCCTCGGGTACCAAAATTCGGGACTGTCCCTTAAACTTCTGCAAGAGTGTCTCACTATCATGAACTCTTGTAACTGGCCAGTAAAACCGTAATCAGTAGTTTTTTTGTTAGGCTGCCATAGGCGTTTTGATATGACCACTACCGGCCAAATGCCTAAACCCAGCGTTGAAGCCTTTCCGGGTGTAGGTACCGAGGTGCGTTCACGTTGAGTTGTTGGTACAAACATATTATATAATCAGAAGTACTGTGAATAATGGCTTGTATTGTGCAGGGATTCTATTATTTACTTCAGTGGATGTGATCTGGTGACCGATGAGTCGGTTGGGATCCCCTTTGGCATCGGGTCACAGGGTGAAGGACTAAAGATTTAATGCACGACAAACTATGGTCAATGGTCGATTCACTAATCAATCCTCATCACTATCGTTGTTTCCTTTAGTGATTCTAAAAAATACCAGTTGAAATTTCAGCTGAGCTAAAACCACGGTTTAAAAAATCTACTAAATTCGTAACGAATCAATCGGACCATATTTCGTAATGAAATTATGTGTAAATCATATGAAAACAAACGTAAAACCATGGTTTAGTAATACCACCTTTTGTGAAACCACCTTTCAGAAGAGCATTATATAACATAAATGGAATACATTGATAATTTGCTTTTAACGGTTTTGTCCTGGTTTTGCTTATGAGCATTAAATATAAGATTATGTGACTATATAAGATTATGTAAGCCTCAGCCTAAGTGATATTCGCTGTACTGCACCAAAGCGGATTAACTTAAGCTTGAGCTGGAGCTAAAACGTTAATTAAATCAATTTAGTTAAATCCAGCTAAATCTCAGCTAAACCCCAGTTTTCAACTAAATCTTAAGCGCCAACTGCGCTAATCTCTGTTGGTGCAGCGGATTTTAACTGATCTATGGAAATTAGGCCTGAGCTAAATGGGTTTAAGCTAATCTTCAGTTAATCCAATTTGCTGCAGTGCCCCGATTATTCAGTAGATGCCAGAATACGTCAACAGCAAAATTACAATTTGGATTTTGGAACCACTAAAAAAGGACGCTCCAAATTCGAAAGAAAGAAATGAAGATTGAATCCTGGCCGCTTGCGCGTAAAAACTTGCGCTTGAAAAGTGGTACATAACCACTACACCACAGCCCCAAGTCGCGTAGGCGCTATTCCTCACTTACTACAGTCTCCACCCTACGAACATCGTTGCGACCCTGCAACAAAACTCAGTCGATACTCATGGTCCCTGGACGAACCCGATGCCTTAAGGGCGGAGCACATGCACATGAAGGCATCGAAGCCTACCGCAGTTACGCAACAGACAGGGTTCATTGGCTTACCCGCAACCACAGGGTTTTACAATCGATCCAGAACAAATCACATTACCATATCCGAGGGTTTTAACCCCTATTCACCCTATTTACATTTACGACATAATCAGCTGCGGGTCCAGGGTCGACTTGACTATCTTGGCGAGTTTGTAACGGACCGCGGTTCCGCTATCCCTTCCCGGATGATGAACCCTGCCGAGTGGCGGGTTGCCCCAGCCCTGCCCGGAATGACTCAGCACATCCCAGAAAATTGCTAAAGTCTGATATATGAGCCCTGAGACAAAACAGGTGGTGTGATTTTGTGACTACTCGCTGTACTCTTGATGCTTGCAACTCGTTCTTTTCCTAGTGAAATCGCGTGTTTCTTTTTGTCTCAGGGTCCAGCATTTCTTGGTTAAACTTTAGTTTACGTACTGCATGCGAAATGATCAAATGGTAGTGGTTGAGTAGTATGGTAGTAGTATCAAGTGGTTGAGCGTCTGATTTCAAAACAGAAGATTATTGGTCCATAACAGCACGGCTGCACGGCTGCACGGCTGTACATCTTGCCTACACACACAATTATTATATTGTTTTTTTTATACATAATTGTTTCTCACAGTGGAACTCTTCTCTCGCTCAGTCGACCCACGTGCTTTTCAGAGTATGTACATAATTTACCGTAGAATATTTGACCTACCGAAAAAACACAAATGGAAGCATTTGGACGACTCTTCATCTTTTTGGTGGAGCATTTCTCCTTTAGGAAAGTAAATGGTCCTTTTGGGCGAGCCTTGTTTTTTTGAACGTGCTCGTCTTTTTTGGAAGCAAACCCTGATCTTTTGGACGAGTCTCATTGTTTTAGACGACCCTTGGTCTTTTTGGACGACCGTTCGTCTTTTTTGGAAGCAAAAGTTTGTCTTCGAACCCTTGTCTTTTTGAACGGAACTACTCTTTTAGGACGACGGCCGCTTTTGGGCGAACCTTTTCCTTTAACAAGCTGAAGTGTCGTTTCTTAGTGAGAGAAGTTCGTTACCAGTAGGCTTAACGAATTAGAAACAGTGTAGAAAGTAGACAGACACATCGAAATCTGAGATTCTGACTACAGTATATACACGGCCCCTAGGGGTGAAAATTTTTTTTGAATGTTTTCACAGTTTTTACAACTTTGACAATGCTATTTAATTTTGGCAGGTATAAATATCTGTGGGACGCAGAAATTAAACAATTTTTGATCTAAAAACAATGGCCGCGTTTAATACTTTCTGTGATATATGTTTATTGAGACTCAGGCCTCACAATACAACCGCTACTCACTCAGAAAAAGTGCTTGCTCGATTTCACTGGTACTTGCAAGGAAATCTAAACTAAATCCAACGTTACCTAAACATGTATTATGTATGTATGTAGGTATTTCCGACCCAATGTTTTTTTGCCGTCAAGCTTACCAGTAAACTAGTACTACTAAAACTTATAGTAAAAATATAAAAGCAGAACAGAAGATTGTAACATGACCCGGTTACCGAATGATTCAGGTTCAGCTCATGTTTATCTCTGATATCATGTATTTCTAAGAGTTATCTCAAACAGTTTCTTTACAGGAACTTTATGGGAAAAAGGGTTTAGAAATATCTCTTTCAGTTTTATTAGCGGTACTGTATATAGACTATAGAGCTTACACAAACAATATAACTACAGTACTGTTGCGAGAGTTCAAGACCAACACGCAGGTAATTCAATTCGGTAATTTAATTCGGTATGAAAAAATTGTGTAAGTAACACAATTAACCAAAAAAGCACCATACCTGGCTGCGCCGTGTGACAAGCTGCGGGCAGTCTGAATCCTGTGTAGCTGAGGTAAGGCGCCGAAGAAACGGGACCGAACGCGGAGGGAAGTTGCGCTGCTGCGCTTTCCAGCTTCGTTGTCTGGAAGTAGGTACTGTAAGGGTAGCCATTGGACGGAACTGTTCCGGAACTAGAGGTCGAATTGTCGGCAAATGAGCTAACATAAGCTCCCAGTTCAGTTTTAATACCCTGTAGCGTTGGCCCGGGCGATCCAGTAAAGCTTGTGCTTGTTGCGCTAAAAGCGCCACTGTTTTGCGCCGTGGGCGCTTGTTTGAGAAAGTCTGAGACCGCAAGAGAGCAAGCGTTCAACTCGGCTTTGACGATAGCCCCAACTGACAGAGACTCTTTGGCCGGAGAAATACTAGTCATACTGAGCGGGTTCCGGGGCGGGCTTCCTTTAATAGACTATTTGAATCATTCGAAAAACAGGTTCCGTTCCTCCCTTTGGACGGAATTCCTTTTTCCTTCCCGGGGTAAGATTTTGAAAGCAGACGGGAGCAGTTCAAGAAGCAGACACGCAAACAAGCTCAGTTCAAGGCGAGTTAGCTTACAAGAGGGTTACGGTAGGACCTAAGCTCCGCCTCCTGCATTAGTTAGCGTAAATCTGATTGGCTATCGCTGATTAGCCACTCTGATTGGCTGGTTGCGCAACCAAACCAGGATCAAAGGGCACGTGTGGGTCGTGTGTCTGTCTGTGACCCTAAATAACCTTTGCCTAAGCCCTCATGCATATTTAAAGACGATAATATTTAAATACCCTTGAATCGGAGAGGGGCTTTATCGGAAATTTTTGCCCAAAGTTTTGACCCAAACGTATTTTAATTTTTTTTGCATCTTCATCTACAAATATGCCGTATATTGTTATTTTATGAGTACACATGTATGTACAGTATGTTGATACCTACTAAAATATTCATATTAAATATGTCAGCCGAAATCCAGCCAAATTTAAAGGCTTTGTCATTTATAGTGCCTAATATACATATTCATATATTCATTATTATTAGCTTAAGCTGCGCTAAATACTTTAACATAATTAACCCTAAGGGAGTAATTTTAAACCGACCTGATGAAATTATAGTGATTTGTGCAAACAGGGCTTTAAAACGATGTTACGTAGTCAACAGGGCAGGTCGGGTCAAGGTTCAAGGATTAAGATAAGCCCAGCACCAAGAGTACATAGTTATGTATGCTACATTGCTCATTACGACTGATCAGTGTTCACCTGCTGTTAATGAAAAGCAAAGGCATCTATTCAATTTTTGCTACGGCTGCTGAAGTCTGACCAAAAATAGCTGAACTTCGACATAAAACAGGTGGTGTGATTTTTGTGACTACTGGTTGTCCTCTTGATGCTTGCAAGTCGATCTTTTTGTAATGAAATCGCGTGTTTCTTTTTGTCTCAGGGTCCAGCAATTTTTGGTCAGACTTTAATAAACCAACCAAACTATCTGTGATGCTAATCGATGTTCGATTTCAATAACTCTAAAGTTCGCAACAGTAAAAAATAAATAAAAAAGAAAAAGGACAAGTTATGCTGCTGAGCGAGTAATGGTTTACACTGTGGGGTATATATGAGTGCCAGTATGCCAGAAGAATATCAATGCGGCCATTGCGAATAAAACAGATTTTTAAATTCCACTTTCTGTACAAATTTGCTAGGCACTGAATAGTGACGTAGACAAGTATTTTAGTGGTCATGCAGACAAGCTTTAATTAAACATGACCATTTAGAAGGTATGTACATACCTACATAACTTGATAACTCAATAAACTTGAAAGTTGAACGTTGGGAAAATTTATTCTGAAAGGTGACTTTCTGAAAGATGAACGAATGCGCGGCTATAACAAGTACAGCCTTTTGAATCCAACCAACCTGCCAGCGTAGTAGAATTTAACACTGTAAAATAGATATAGCCGATTTAATGTTGGAGCATACGAATATGGTATAAGGGATTAAGGGGGCCGGGTAAAAAGTAATTTCACTGGTTCGTTGTTTTACCAATGACATTTTGATTCTACATATATACGTACGTATAGCTATATAAACTTCGACATATAAACATAATTTTTGAGTTCTCATGTCAGACCCAACCCCTAATAAGTCTAATCGTGAATATCGGTGCAGTTATTTTTTTCATCAAAATTAGCATGACAATACTGCCTAAAAAGTTGAAATGACATTTGTGCCTTTTGTATGAAATTTCACAACTCTATTTTGTGGTCACCTGTAGAAGCTAGGTGAGAAATACAATAGACAATAAACAGTACATAGCACAGAGAGCAATGTACCTATCAAAACTGTGAAGTCAAAGCTTAGTGTGTACAAATGTAACAGAACAAGCAAAGCCTAATGCAAAAGGAGCTTGAGAATATCAAGCCTATATTTTCACTCTGTGAACCAAAACCTGCTGCGCAGCAGATAGTCATTTGCACGAAGTAATATCGTCATCAACTGATAGTTGCAGCTTTTTTTCATGCATTAAACTGCATGTTTAGTTTATTAAAAGTCGCAGTATAGCCATGCTAGTGAGAATCAAAATCAGTGATTTCGAACCACATCAAAAAACTGCAAAACTGCACACAGCAATATTTGCAATAACATAATTGCTCTCTGACATGGGTTACTGCAATCCCGTTTCATTGATACCATTCTAATTCATACATATGTTTCTACCGGTCATCCATATCTCACAACTGCTCATTGATATAAAATGTGTTAACTAATGATGCATTAGGGCAACTTTTGGAAGCTCATTTACGCCTTAAATGTCGGTCCCTACCCCTACGTTGACTATGTAGCAGCTTTTCGTATGCTTGATGATTGGAATACTGAAGTCAATTTCATTGGGTGCATTGATATTGCCATTTCTAAAGGCTGCAAGTAACGCCGTACTTGCCGCAAAAATGCACTCTGAGTCTCTCTCTGAGCATACATATTTGTGTTGGCTCTTGTAGTGGTACTGGTCTTGTTTGTGACATCGTGCCAAAGATAAATTTCATTTTATCTTTATTCTTAATTACGCCTTAAGTGAACTGTGAACAGTGGATAATTGAGACTATGTGAATAATGTGAGATGAACTTTTAAAGTGAGACTTGTGTGAGACTTTACTGCAAGTTTACTATGTAATCAGTCAAAGGAAAATATATCGACTGTTATGAATATTAAATTGGTGATAAACAATTTTTGCAACTAATATTTCATTGTGTTTAAACATACTCATGTATATTATGCAAATGAGCTTCAGATTTTGTGTGTACTTTAGCCGTGCGTTACGTACGTAGGTAGTTACAATGACACATAGACAAACAATGAACAGAGCTGTAGAACAGACACATTTGGAACGCACACTGACGCTCACCTGCAACCGCACAATTACGCTGATAAAAATGCACAGAGACGCACACAGAATTCTCACTTAGTTGCACGTTATTTTCCGCTCACCTCATTCTAAATAAGCCTGCTGCGCTGTGGCGCAGCAGGAAAAACCAGCCAAGGGTTTAGGCCGGATTCACACTGGCACTTACACAAGCACAAGCACAGGCACAAGCACAAGCACAAGCACAGGCACAAGCACAAGCACAAAGCGTAGACGTTCACACTGGAAATTGGACACGCACAAGCCCAGCCAATCAAATTGAAGCCTGCCAATGTTATGTAACGTCTTTTCTGTTTACAAGTTTCGTTTTTGTTCTGAAATTTTGGGCTAAAGTTTTAAAACTTTCTCGTACTAATTTACGGAAGAAGGAAAATAAACTAGAAAAAGGGAAAATTACTGCTAAAATGCAATTAGAATTCAAAGATAAACGAAACTAAAATTAAAAGAAAGAAAAAGAAAATGAACGCAATGCGTTCTTCAGTTAATATAAGATCCATTTAGTCAAGAGTTCCCCCTAACACAAAAACTATTCGTTTAATTTGGCGCCATTTATGCCTACACCCAAACTGACTGCTGAAAAATCTCTACGCTGATTGGCTTTGCTTGTGCAAAAGATAAAATTTTTGAACAAGCGTTGTGCTTGTGCAGAATTTTCTGCAGTGTGAACCGGCTGTGCTTGTGCTTGTGCAAGTGCCAGTGTGCACCCGGCCTTAGATCTAACTATATATAACTAATCGTGAAGAAACTAAATCCAGTGATAGTCACGACGGGTCTTACGTTCTTAACTTTGAACTCAGCCTAAACATGTTCTTTTCCAATGAATTAAAACATAAATCCACAATAAAAAGATGAAACACGGCATTATAACGTATGTGTATTGTGTACGATAAAGGCCGATTCATTCATACTTACAGCCGTATGTCAGTTCAGCTGGCAAAATTACGAGAATATCACGCCGTTATTAGTGGCATATTTGGCAATGTCGTCTGACCCAAATTAGTATACGCGATCGATACCCTACTCGAATACTGGAATTCTTATTCAATCCAGTCCTGAATTACAACGCTACTTGTTCTCGCAGTGAGTGTGGACTGGTATGTTAACAGACGCACATGTGCCCTTAGTTTCTTGCTCAAGGATATTTCGTAAACCTGGGATTTGAACTGCCAAGCTTCGCATTCGTAATCCGACGCCCTAATCCATCGGCTACAAAGTCACACACTATGTGTAATTCCTATACCTTCATAGACGAAAATCTAAGTCATATCTTGAAACAATGACATAGCTATTGTATGTACAACCCAAAAGTTTGTGGAACAAACGTTAAGTTGGAAAGACTTCATTGATATTTACCATGGCAAAGCTGCTAACTCAAAAACTCAATAAAATTCATACTTAATTAAATCAGTAATCAATAAGGGCAATAACATAATGATTGTAACCACCTTGGCGTTGGCAACAAGTTCTGTATACAATGTTTTACTGTCAAAAAAGAGAAAATATTACATCAATAACCAAAAAAGAATATTTACTTAACAAAAATTAACCCCTATTAAATTCCAAAACAATATAAACGTCTAAAATCTAACTTCAAAACTTATTTGTTCATCCACTTCCACACAGAGCCAAATATATATTTCCAATAATAATTCCAATAATAAATACAATAATATATAAAATATGCACAAATAAAACGAAGCTATACATTTACGAAATAAGGCATAACATGCATATCAATGCCAAAAACTGTAGAAAAAGTTGCAGAGTAGTTGTAGAAAAAACTGTAGAAAAGGAAAAAGTCCTACAGTTTGTCAAAAACATGCCCAATATAATATCTATAATCCGTACGAGGGGGCTATCCTAGGGGCCGATACTATTGACAATCGTATGTGGGGGCAAATGCAAAACTAACAAGAAAACCATGACAGGAAATTTCATTATAAATAAATAGTTGAACAAAATTTGCATCAACATACCTACATCCTATTATTTAACCAAAAAAACAAAAAATACGAAACTAAAAAGTTAATTCCAAACTAAACACATTGGATTCTTGTAAAATGGAATACAAAAAAGCAAAACAAAATAAAAAACCTGAAACCCAAACAAAACTAATAACACACAAACAAGTTGTAGTTGATATAATTGTAAAACAGATACGTAGGCTGTCAAGCATTTACGAAAAAAATTACAAATTCAGTATAAATAATATATTTCATGGTCATTTCACGTAAAAAGGCACAATTGTAAAACAAAGTAAAAATATATAAAAACTAAAACTATACAAAATCCACAAAAAAGCATAATTATTAAATTATAGGAATGATGCTACAATAGTTAAGAAAAACTGTTGATCCCAAAACAATTATAAAACTCAGCTTGAAAAGTCCAATACACAGGTATATATATTTTAGGTTAATTTCAGCTCACAGCGAAACATTCATTCTGTTATGAAAAGTTCAACAATTACAAAATCAGGGCACCCAGAATATAACTTCCTACAAGTTTGGTCATATATTTTCTCTATAACGTCAACAAAGACACGTGACTTGAGGTTTAGGTTAATTTTCTCATTTCCAAGTCTCGAATAATATGTTCTTGTGAGTTTTGATGGTACAAAAAAACAGGTCAACTGTAGCTGATAAAAAATGTGTTTTGAGCAAAAATCTGCTTAAACGGACATACAGCTGTTGTTAGTATGAATCAACGATTAAGAAGGATTTAGTACATATATAGTTGATTATAGTTGATATGAGCCCGTCAAAAAAAGCCAGCTTTGCAAGGTTAGTAAGCATACTAGCAAATTACAAAAAATCATACTGTGGAATTCGTTCTTCATTATTAATTAATCAGTTAATTTTTTGACGATAAAGTTCTTCAATAAGTTTAGCAAAATGCTGTCGAAGCTGCGGCCGTTTATTTTTCTCCGTCGGCGTTAGAAGTCCATCCCCCACACCCCAAGATTTGGTCACCAATTTGATGGCCTTAACTTGTTCCAGGGAATTTAGGCGTCCCTCGGCACCGACGCTTTGTAGCACCTTCAGCAGCGCAGCCACAACTTTAGGGTTTCGACACAGCTCCTCGAAAGATTGGCCGGAAATGGCCAAAGTTTTGGCCGCAAAGGTCATAAGTTCGTCAGGAATGGGGTATACGATGGCCACCAAATGTCTCTGAAGGCTACTGCCGTCCACGAAAATTTGACTGACCAAATGACATCGAGAATAGACGGACTCGATTTTGGCCGGGGCCACATACTCGCCCTGGGCCAATTTGAAAATGTCCTTTTTGCGGTCGATGATTTTCAATCGCCCGTCCGACGTCCACCGCCCGATATCGCCCGTATGAAGCCAGCCGTCTTCGTCAATGGCTTCTCGGGTGCGCTCGGGATCCTAAAAAAGCAAAAAAAAAATTAGTCGTAGTTACCTATTGCAAATTACTCCAGAGCCAATCGGAATACAGTACCGTGCAGTTGTTTTAAGATTTAGACTATCAGCTTCATCTTCCTGCAGCATAGAAAACAACACTTTTCCTGTTCGCGATAAAAATTTTCAGTTTCCTTATTGGACACGTTCATCTTTTCTACAAGATGGAGCCCAAATTCTGCCATTAGCGCTTTAACTTATGAGTCCTTAGTTGTTCGAGAATACCCTACTCTCGCGGGATATCGCCGTTGTGACTTAAAAAGGCCAGAATGGCTTTATCCGGCATGACCGAGACACCTGTTTCGTAGTCATTTCCCCGGTAAAAGTTGGGAACTAAATGACATAGTAAACAATTGGGGAGAACATGGGGTACTAATATTTCCCCAGGGCTAGAATGTAGTCAGTGCTTATCCTATTTCCTCGAATTCAACCCAACGCTTTTATTTTTTCATGAAACTTCAAACGGGAATTTTATACAAGACTTCATTCGAACAAATTTTGTATTCTTTACAAAATGCGTATTCTTTGGTTATGCGAAATTCGCCTATATTCGAAGAAATACAATACGTTTTAAATACATTTTAAATACAATACCATCTAATACCTTATAATATCCCTTCATGACAATGGGCCCATAAATGCAGACCTCCCCCTCATCGTTGGCAGCGTAGTATCCCATCTCTGGGACATCCACCACCTTGAGGACGCAGGAGGGGGCGGGCGGTCCCACGTGCTCACATTGGAGGTCGCCGGGCAGAGTGGCCGAGCAGCCCGCCGTGCACTCGGTCTGGCCGTAGCCCTCGATTATCAGACAGCCTGAAACAGATCCCGAGTGTGGCTTGTTTGTTATGTTAGGGTCGATTCATACTTACAGCCGTATGTCCGCTCAGCCGGCAAAATTACGAAATAATCATGCCACTAATAGTGTTATAAGATCAGCTTGTGCAGAATGACATAAGCAGCTAACATCAAGTATTCACGTTCAGCTGACTTGTCAATGTGTGTGAAGAATTGTCCGTACGCCGGCATCAAACTACTGTTGTGTAAGCAACCTCAATTTCTTTGGAACTTGAAAGACGAACTATTTAACTTTAAGAATCAAACATTGAGGCCAGTTTTTTGCAGTTGTTCGACATAGGTTTACCAACGGACAAACTAATTCGCTTCCGGAAAGGAACGAGTGGAACGGGAATATAAAAAAAACGTATAATATCACTAATGTCTGATTCTACCAAAAGTCGATTCAGTAACTAAAAACCAAATGTTACATAACCAATCAAAACGCAGTGACCTGCAGAATCCTTATTTATTATTTTTTATCTAAAATAAACATCTCTTCTTAGGGGCCTTCAAACAAAAAAAACAGGGAATACCACAGACTGAGCAGAGGGATTCGAACCACCCATCTCTACATCAGCTGACCAAAGCTCTATCAACTCAGCTACAGCTCCGGTCAATAAGCTGTGCTAACTGTACTTATTATAAATACATCACGTTAAAGACGTGGGAAGACGTGAGAAATTTGTGTCCCACAGTCCCAAGTGTCGCACTATAGTGGGGCACCCCATATTTTTGCCCTATCGTGTGAAACAAGTTCACACTACAGCTTTTAAAGCTTACCCAAAACGACACGTGAAAAAGTGAGTACTTCTTCGGAAATGGGCGCGGCTCCCACGACCAAAATATTCACGCTGGTGAGACCGATTTTTCGTCGAATTTTGTTAAACACGATATAATCCCAAATACTGTTCTTGAAATAATATCCTTTCCGTATGGCGTCCAGTTTAGCATTGAATGCATAGCTAAAATACAAATCTCAATTTATTAATCGACTTGGGTTTTTTACTTTTTGACATTTTTTATTAGTATTTTTCTATTAAATTGACCTAACGATAATATGGACCTGCAAGTTGATAAAATTTGGAACATAATTGAGTATACGAAAGTTAAAATGATATCTGTCATTTTAAATCCTAGATTAGGTTAAATCCTAGGTAAAGATTAAAACCTACACTAAACATTATGTAGGTATGGTCCCACCACAGAAATACGAAATACGGATCAACCAATGAAAACACAGCAGTTAACTTAACATTGACCGACTCCTTATTTCTTAGGGCCTTTTCATAAAAAGATTAATAATCGAAGATTAAAATAAATCTTTTTATGAAAACGACATTAAAATTCAGTTGCAGCTATGAAGATTAAAAATATTAAAAATTCATAGTTTGATTGCAGCGTGAATTTTTAATCTTGATTTTATGAAAACGTGATTAAACACTTTTAATATTTTTAATATCGCTGATTAATTTTAATATTTTTAATCTTTTTATGAAAAGGCCCTTAGTTCTGTGGTCAGTAGGAAATTTTACCCACTTGAATATTTTTCGTCGCAACGGGCTGACAGAAGTCAAGCGACTTTGCACACCATCATAGATCCTGGTCAAGACTCTAGGCACGGCTGGCAAAAAATTAGGTTTCAGTTCGCGCCAATCATCCGTCAGTTTATTGACGTCTCCTGCATAGAACCCAATTTGCATGCCCAAAAAATGGCACCCAATGTGAACTAGCTGCTGGAAAATATGCGCCAAAGGCAGATAGCTGAGCATTCGATGCTTAGGGGTGAATTTCATGGGGTTTTCGACGTCCATATTGGCTTTTTGAAACACGGAAGAAGCCGCTATGCAGTTCTTGTGCGTGATCATGGCTCCCTTAGGAACCCCCGTAGTACCGCTGGTATAGCAAATCATATATAAATCGTCCGGTTGCGGCAACCGCAGGTCTGAATCCGCATCCGATCCGTAACCCTCAATATCTTCGAATTTGTGCAACTTTATTTGGCCACACTCCCTTTCAGAAGGCCAACCCTCTTTCGACGGTTTTTCTGGTTGCATTAGGATGATATGTTTTAGGGTTGGCGTTTGCTGCTGTTGCCGAATCAGGACTCTAGCCCGATCCACGGTGTCGCAAACAGCAACCTTGATCTCACACTGGTTTAGAATATAACTGGCGGCTTCTGTACCAAGAGTATCGTAGAGCGGCACTATAACCATAGACTGAGTAGTGATGCCCAGAGCCGCAATACTCCATTCGGGACAGTTCACGCCGTAAACCGCCACCATACCTTCTTGACCTGAAACAAGTATAAGTAGGTAAAGGTAACCCGCGGATAGATAACTATAACGGTTTTTTCGAATAAGTCAGAGCATCATCCTAATGGAAAATGTTTTGTTCACATTTTATGCCAATGAAGTAGGTATTTAAAAAGTAATATTAAGTAATTAATAATTAATGATTTAGTAGACGCACCCGAATTTACCCGCAACGCCTTGACCAATCCACTTCCGAACCGTTTGGCTCGATCTAAGGTGGTCTGATAGGAGATCCACTTATATTTACTGGTCGGGGTGGGGCGATAGCCTAAACACGGGCCATCCTCAGAAATTCTGACCCCCCTCAGAAAGGCATCGTAAATGGTTCGGACCGCCGGGTCACGGACCGCTGTGAAAACTTCGAATGGTTTGTCTGGGTTTTCGGCGAATTTCGAGATCCTGGCTCGGTCCGGTCCGGGCAAGAGGGTGCTTTGTTCACCGAAAAATTGAGAATAAATTTGCAAATATTTGGCAGCTTGTTTAAGCTTGTAGTTCCGATAGTGATAGGCGGCAATAAGTGCACTGATCAGAATCAGAACTACGCCTTTGAAACTGAATAAAAAGGACAATAAGGCAGCTAAAATAGCACCCATGGTCAACAAACAGTGAGTCTGAAACAAAGGGTGAAATAAATTGTATCATAAATACACAATCATTAATATTCTAAAACGTTTTCGGCTGCTATATATTGTTATTCGTTCGGCAAGTTACTTTTTAAACGCCATGATAAGTTAAAATAGTATAAGTCCATAAATAATTAGGAAAAATAGCCCAATCTGCCTTAAAGCTCATTTTTAAATCGGATATTATACTTGCTAAAAGTCGAGTAGTTTTTCTGCTGTATATGTATTATGTATATATATTTTATTTTGAAACTATAGTGCGCTGTTTTTCGACATTCTTCTGTTGCTAAAGAAATAAAAAAACCGCTGTGATTGCCGAAATAACCGCATGTGCCGGTTCCCCCAAGTCCGTTTAATCCAGAATTGGGGTACGGTGCTCTTCGCTATTACCTGTCCCTTCAGTGGCAGACGCATTACCTCGCAACCGACTATATCTGTCAAAGCAAGAGTACATAATAGGATCCTATTAATGTACTCTTGGTCAAAGGCATACAGAGAACCTAGCCATTAGTCTGAGGACACAAATACTTGTATAAATGAGCACTACTGTATAAAAAAGTTGCTCCCTTTGGGTACGGTTTCTATGGAAATGAATTTGGCTAAGGTTTCACCAAATATTACTGAGTCTGAGAGGAAACAAATGGTGGAATTTGTGTATTCATGTTGCTACATATACTCTGATCTGAGCGAATGAATTTTGGATGTCATATTGAAATCACGTGCTCAATTCGATATTACGTCCTGAAATTGCAGCATTTTTTTGAAGACAGACCAGAGGTGACAGCCACAGTTTTTGATAATAAAAAAGCTGGAGCAGAATATTAAAGCTAAAACCAAAAAACATGGAATCAAGCCCAATATATACTATTGCGACTGAGACATAAAAAAGGTACATTGCAGATATGAATTCAAAAATTGCAGGCGAGAAACTAATGTGTGCAGTTTAATAATTAATCCATCACTAATAATAAAAGTGACATTTTTGTTTATATACAACTAACAAAAAAAGTTAAGGCCAATAAAGTATCTCGGAGAACATATATTACATCGCATGTACTTTAACTCAAAACTACTTTCAAGTTCTGTGCGACTACGCAAACGAACCCGGAGCCAATTAATGGTAAACAGAAATTAAACTGAATTTAACTATGGGGTGTTCTGACCAAATTTCAGCCTCATTTTTACCAAAAAACGTTTAGTGAAATCACTTTTGCAATAACTAGCTAGTGTTATAAAAATCTTTATGGTCATTTTCAGGTACGGGAAAATCGCACTAAGATTGGATATTTTTAAGTTCCCCCCCCCTCTTAAATTGCGCTATACTATAAACTGTAAAGTGTCCCACACTGTAAAAAAACTGATAAACTGCGCACAGAACTTGTTACACGGAGAACTGAAAATGTTCTGCCACACTTTGATAAGACGTTAGTTTACTTTCACTAGTAGTAGTTCACTGTACGCATTGCACAGCAGTGAAAAGTTTGCATGAGGATATTTTATATTTTATAAAAGTTTTTACAATTGCCTCATTCATATTCTTTCCCGTTGACCGCCTTTCAACCTCAGTCAGTAGCAACGAATAAACGAATACACAAAATAAATATACTGACAAAATCGCACTTGGATAAAAGTGTCCGGGGGGGAGTTTTGAAGGAAAAGAATTTGTCACCCCGGACACTTTTATTCGGATAAAATATGCCGGACACTTGTATCCGCATTTGGATAAGTGTCCGGGAGGTAATTTTGAAGGGAGATACTTTTATCCGTGACAGACCTAAGCAGAGTACCCTCAATTCTAGGCAGAGGACCCTCCATGTTACGCAGAGGGTTCTTCTATTCAAAGTAAAGACTCTTTGGACGTTAACCGTAGGAGGGTAAAAGACCACCTACGACAAAAATGGTATTCATGCTCAGCAGCTTAAATAGCCACATCAAACTCTACATCTCGAAAATATGACCCCGATGGTCCCCTTGTGGGGTACCCTAGGAAAGGCGTGGGGCGTCCATACAATTGAATCTTGAATTCGTGTTCAAGAGTACAGATTATCCCTAGAGACCAGTTTTTACAAAAAATTTATGAAATTTTGATCCAAAAGTACCCGATGCCCAAAGGAACGATTTACGAACAATAAAATGGACCAAATTTAACTAACGTTTATTTGAAATTGCGTTCAAAACCATAGAGTTTAAATCTTCCAATCCAATTTTGAAACAAGCACGTTTTGCGAGTAAAGTTAAACTAATTTTAGACATGCTCGTCGCGACGTGCTTGAAATGCTGAGGATATTCTTCGAATATAATACGCGGCACCAAAAATTTTCAGAGCCAACATTTCAAACTATTAACGCAACGTGTCGACTGGTATTGGTTATCTCACTTCTTAGCCAACAATGTCAGCATTATGGTTGAAAACGTTTCTATCAAAAAACTTTTATGGTGTCAGTTTCACTTTTAAACTAAGAGCAAGAGTCATGGTCAAAATGACCGTCACCCATACATTCGGCCACTTTTTAGAGTCCAAAATAACTCAACGCCGCAACAACATCCATAACTGTGGAAATGTGCAGCACTGCTAAGGCTCTTTGGCTTAAGCCCGGTTCACACTCGTCTTTATGAAAAGTGTCCTTTTGTCTTTTGTCCTTATGCATAAATTTTGCACAGTTTTGATCGTTCTTTTGAAACTGTCTTTTTGACCTTAAAGACAGTCCTTTTGTTCCGATCTTTATGTCTTTCTGTCTTTATCTTTTTGTCTTTATGTCCTTATCCTTTTGTTCTTTTGGTAGTCCTTTTGTCTTTTTCTTTTGAACTGTCTTTTTGCTTTTTCTCTTTCACAAAGAAGATAAAGACACTGCGTAAAGACACATCAGGACAAAAGGACAAGGACATGTGTATGTCACGTGTTTTTTTGTGTCGACTATTATGTATGCTTAGCTTTTGGTTTGGTTTTTTGTTTACTGCTGCTATACGCTATAATTTTTTGAAATGAAATTAGATTTATTTTGCTAACAGCTTCGTTTTAATCATTTTTTAGTGATTTAGACTACTGTATTCAGTCTTTTTGTAATAATAACTATCTTATCTTTTTGTAATTTAGTCTTGTGTTTAGGTGAAACAATTTTTTTTCTATTTGACCGAGTCCAGAGTTTTACCGATATTATGTCGCCCTTGCTGCGTGCATTGTCGCAAAAAGGCGACGCCGCAATAAACGCAAATACATCATTCACCCAATTAACCGGTTGCGTCCATATCGCGGGGAATTATAAAAATTAAATTTATAATTCTATTAAAAATTATAAAATTATGAAAAAAATATAAAAAAACAACGTTCATTATAATAATTATATCATGCAAAATTTTATAAAAAATTAACTTATATTTTTATTATAAATATACAAAACACTATAAAAAACAACTTTGTACCTTCGCTGCCAGCAAATTGCAGACTTGGTGCAATTTGAATGGCTAAGCACAAAAGGACTCTTTATCGAATAGAGCAATGCTCTATTCAACAAAAAGACAAAAAGACAGGCATAAAGACTCTTTTTCTGTCTTTATAAAGACATAAAGACAGTTCCATAAGGACATCAAGACAAACGAACAAAGACATAAAGACAAAGACATAAGGACAAAAGGATAAAGACAAAGACAGTGCATAAAGAGAGTCCAAAATTGCATAAAGAAAATTTCATAAAGACAAAGATAAAAAGACATAAAGACAAGAAGAAAAAGACAGTTAAAAGGACGTAAGGACGAGCGATAGAGACAACCAAAAGGACAAAACGACAGCCAAAAAGACAAAAAGACAGTCAAAAAGACGAGCGTGAACCGGGCTTTAGTCTGACAGTTACCAAATTGGCATCAGATTAAAACCACAACTTTCATGGTTCCGACGTGTTCATAAACAATCTTGGAAACATTGTTGCAACAGGTTTAGTTGCAGCCCTTTTGCAATCAGAATAATCGCCTGCCACTAACGACGTAGGTAGATACGTACACACACACCCACACACAGTGTGTATTTTAGGAACCTAGCAGTCGAATAACACAGCAATCGCCTGATCTACGTGTTATCAAGAGTACATAATAGCGTCTCACTCTATGTAGAAGAAGAGTGAGACACTCTCCAGCCTGCCTGTGTTCTAGCACAGGCAGATGCGCTGGTCGTTTTCAGGCTACATGTTGACATTATATGCAACATGTGACTGGCCAATCAGCGCGTAGATTCCCTGCGTAACACACTTTAGTATATAATCGCTGATGCGTTGATAAGCATTAAGATAGAGTTAAAAGCTTAATAACTCATTATTTATTCATAGTCTGCTTGCAAAAACATTAAAAAAGGTTTGCAAATACCTCTAGGGATATTTTGGCAAACTTTCAGCGAAATTGATTGAGAAACTTTTGAGATATAAACTTTTCTGAATTTCTTCAAAGTTTCTCAATCAATTTCGCTGAAAGTTTGCCAAAATATCCCCAAAGGTATTTGCAAACCTTTTTTAATGTTTTTACAAGCAGACTATGAATAAATAATGAGTTATTAGCCTTTATCCCTATCCCGTTTTATGATTGGAGCACGTGCACATGCGTCGGCCAATCAGAGAACAGAAGCTCGCTTCTGATTGGCCATTCACATGTTGCATAGAATGTCAACATGTAGCCTGAAAACGACCAGCGCATCTGCCTGTGCTATAACACAGGCAGGCTGGAGAGTGTCTCACTCTTCTTCTATATAGAGTGAGAAGCTATTATGTACTCTTGGTGTTATTTATAGGAGGCTTTTGCACTATAGTATATACGCGGCGACTGAGGCCGCCGCGTAAAAATCCCCACGAAACCACGCATACGACTTTATGGCGATAAGCGAACAAAACAACTTAACCATATTCATATAGTTAGCAAGTTAGATAAGACCAGGGGTGGACGCGGGTCGTGGGTACCCGCGGGTACCCGCGGGTTGGGTTGGGTTGGGTCGGAAAGTTTGAGCCGTGGGTCGACCCGCGGGTACCCACTTGAGGCTGCGCGGGTCGAAAAAATATTTTCCGACCCGCGTAAATTGGAACCTGAAGAAATTGTCGACAAGGGTCCCCCCTTGGTTTTTATAGTCCTGCTAAAAAAAATTTCTGATACGTCTCTAATTGACAAAATTTGGCCTAAAAACTAGTATATTCTAAAAAATTTTTCCTGGGGGCTGCCGCCCCCAGACCCCTGTTAACTATATGGCTTACGATTCCTTCTTGTTAACTTTCATGAAAGCTTATATAGGTTGTGTAATATACTGTCTGATATGAAATTCACATCTTTTGTTTTTAATTTACCTGTCGGAAAATTTTTTTGACTACGTCTCCAGTTGACCAAATTTGTCCAAAAAATAGAAAAAAACTCCATTTTTTTCTGGGGGCTGCCGCCCCAAGACCCCCGCAACAGTTACTTTATTTACTTTAAACGACCAAATTAACATTTTGTCATGTAAGCCACTTCGCCAATAAGTGTAAAAATAATTGGATTCTGGGGGCTGAGCTCCGACCCCGCAATAGTGAGTTTAAATAAGTCAGCAAGGACAAGGTACGACCCCCCCCTTTTCAAAATCCTGGCTACACGCCCCTGTACAATGTACGTTATGGTTACAGAATGGTGGGTCAAGGTGGGTCGCGGGTCGGGTTTTACGGCGCGGGTTGGGTCGCGGGTTACCCACGAGTCGAAAATTTCGACCCGCGTCCACCCCTGGATAAGACACCATAGGTATTCATCTCATGACTTAATTTTCACATTCTTGACTTTAAGCATAAAAAAATTTTGGCTGAATCTACACGCCTACAAATGTTTTTGCTGGCAACAATTTCTTTCAAAACCTGTATGAACAAGCCCAATCTCCGGCAAAGCCTTCAGTAAGTATTAAGAATTATATACGTTCAAGTAAGCTGACCAACAGGTCAGCTAAAACCTGTTGTGCAGCAGATGTCATCATCTTATTGTACATGTGTATGTAAATGGCTTTTCCGAATGGATTTTTGTAGTTTGTCGGCGAAACGGATATAGGGCCCTGCGATTAGATCCTAATTACCTATCCAAAAAACAAAACAAACCACTAAAAGCCTCAAGTAATTTCCACAACCTACCGAAATCTATGAATAAACCCGCAACTCCTGCTACAGGTTTAAATAGTTTAGTTTTATCAGTAAAAAAGTCCCAATTCCCCAGCTGATAAAACTTTACAAACACTTCAAAACTTTGTTCGTAGAAGGTAGAATCAACAACCTAACTTGACATATTTTCTCAGAATAGTGACGGCTGCAACGGCGCTGATAGTATTTCCTGAAATGATTATTTCGTTTCTTAAAATTATTCCTGATTCTACGAAATGTGACCAGACACCCTACTGTAGATACTTACATACTGATAACTAAGCCAAGAATTGTTTTTTGTGTCAAGTGTAAGCAACGACGCACTTTTTTCTGAGTTTGCACAAATTTTGGGCGATTTGGTTTCGGCAGAGATCCACAAAGTGCCGAAACTTGCCTATTCAAAACTCTTGGGTTGGCAATGGCGTAACCTATACAAATTGTAAACTAGTCCACTAATGGAATTCCTTACTTCATATAAACTTGTTCATTTTTAGTACACTTCTAATTATGTGACATGCTATACAGTGAGGATAACAGGGAAAAATGAACGTTAACGCTAAAATCACACAAAAAATAAGCTAATAATTTATTTTCTCTATATATCTAGCTACATACTCTACACATACACACTACACTGAACATACAAATGTAATAAGTTTACAACATGTCACGTCATAGCATATATATATGTAACTATATCAGCTAATGCTAAAAGTCATTACTACAAACATAAACCGATAAAATTCACAGGGTACACTAGAATGGGTTGGTTCATATGTACTTACAGTCGCATGACCGCTTTGCCGGCAAAAAAAGTATATATATGAGAGCACGGTACTTTATACTGATCAGCTTTTACAGACACATGTTCTATATTTCCTTTCCAATTCATTGTCAACAAAAACTATGCACAAACTACGACAACTTATTAAAAGGGGTAAATAATAAAAAATCTCAATATGAAAACTTTCAGAAAGCGGAAGTTTTCAAAGTTAGATTCTAGGTTAGATTCAACGATGAAACTGTAAAGAACAAATAGAACGGAAAACGAACATGCCTATCTTACAAATTCCACACATAAAACACCAGAACAAAATCGGATGTCCGATTCACAAATATTTTAGTTAAAAAACTCCGTCGTGTGAAAATTTGAAACTTATAAGACTAAACGTCTGAACAAAAACTTCTGCATGAATCGGACCAAAGATTACTAAAAAACTAAGTGACTAGACCTAGAGCAAAAAATGTACAAAATTACATTAGTGGGGAAAAAGTGACGATTATATACGGAACAGAACTCAGAACTATATTTTTTTACTTCAAATTAGTCAAAAAAATTTTCAGAAAACACTCAAGAAAGTAATATAATATGCACAGGCAATTATATAATACCAAGAACTTAAGATTTCACTATGAACTTAAGATTTCACTGTGTCCTTATCACAAAAATATATATCACACAGAATTTGGATTTAACTTTCTATTTATATAATATCATTAGCAAATCTGCAACAACAAAGTAAAGTATAATACAATATTATTAAGAAATACAGCAAATTTCAATACTAATTTCAACCAACCAAAATCTAATTTAATTCTACTACATATGTGAAAAGTATATATAACATATAACATATATCTATATATATATATATATATAATATATATATATATATATATATATATATACATATACAAGTACAATATATTATACCAGTCTACAACCACAACGCATATACAATATATCACATGCATAGAAAATACAGTTTAATTAACCATACACAATCCACAAATATTGCCACTTCAACAGCTAATTATTAGCTATGCTAAAGCAAGTCATAAGTTACTAAATTTGATACTATTCATTGCATAATTTACAATATAAAATATAATACAATGTAGATAGCCTATTATAAAACAGAGTAAGTTGAGACTAACACTTCTATATAGACGGCAGTATTGTCGTAAAGTTTGTCATAATAAAAGCCAACCTTCTTTTACCAAATCAAACTGACTTGACTCAGGAAGTTTAAAAACATCGTTAGAGTTTCGTTCTGCAAACCAAGCCAACTTCTGAACAAAACAACGGTTAATTTACCGCATGCAAAACACCATTGAATTTTAAGCCAAGTTTGCCACGTTTGTTGCTATTCGTTTGTTCCCAATCATCAAACTGAACTATTTTGCAAAAATCATCAAATCGTTCAACATATAATCGTTTTAACTACTGACTAATAAAATATGTACAACGCATAGTGTGGCCATATTAATATGTTGGCCTTAGAGTATCTCATTATATATGCCAAATATCATAAAGTTTGCTGTTAGTTACAGCGAATCGCGGCAAATCTGAAAATACTACCTTAAATCCGTATGTCGGTTCACTCTCACGAAAACAATTACATCACGTGACTCGTCAGACGAAATCTACATTTGGTTCAGGGCAAAATCTTGGAATAATTTTACCAGATGAAACGTCATCAACCTTCAATGACGTATCGCCCCTGAATTAGCTAGTATTCATAAACCAACGAGCAACTGCTACGCAAAGTACTGGACAAAATACACAAACAGTTTTCAGCTTTTAAGATCAACCACTTTATCTCGAGCTTTTAGGTGCCTGACAGCTGAACAAGACATACACGAGTACACGACTGCGAGTATGAATCCAGTATTAAGCCCGGCTCAAACTCATTTTTAAAGACAGAAACAGACTACTTTGCAGCTGCTGTTGAAAATTGACCCTCTGGTTGGGCTAGTTTTTTTGCAAACGCACTAATCTTGACACCATACATGTATGAGAGTGGATGGAGGGGACCCCACCCCAAAAAAAATCAAGGAGCCGGGGAGGGGGCCCCAAAATTTGGGCAAAATATAGCAAAAAATGGCCCTTTTTTGCGAAATTTTTACAAAATATTGCAAAATTTGGGGTATTTTTGGTCGATCAGAGGCGGAGAGGGTCCCCAAAATTTGGCCGGAGAGACCCCCCAGAATTTTGACCCCGTTACATATGCTTGACACCACCACCACCAGCAAAACTGTCCAAAACAAGCAAAAAATCTTCTGTGAAGAATTTATAGAAGCGGTTCGCCTAAGTTATCCTACACAATCTAGAAGTGACTCGACCTTTCTTCATGCAAAAATGTGTCTCATTTAGCAAAGTAGTTTTTTGCAACAATAGCTTAAGGACAAGTATGACCCAGGCTTAGGGTCGATTCATGCTTGCAGCCGCATGTCCGTTCAGCCGGCAAAATTAATAATCACGCCACAATTAAATCTTAAACACAATTAGTGGTGTGATTATTTCGTAATTTAGACGGCTGAACGGAAATACGGCTGTAAGTATGAATCGGCCCTTAGGCTTCCAAATTGAGGGACTCCAGCAGAGCATCCAGCATCTGGAGTTTCTCCTGGGCTTCGTCCATGGTGGCGGCCGTCAGATGGTAGCGGACATTGTCCACGATATCGATGGTGTCCGCCTCCTCCCGACAACGCACCTCCTCGGCGTCTGACAGAACCACACTGCGCAGATCCGAATCGCCCATCAGCTTAAATCACAATTCTATCATAATTGATCGATGAGCCCCCAACCATACATGTATGAGGGGGGACCCCTCCTTAAAATCAAGGGGCTGGGGAGGGTCCCTGAACACTTCGGCGAAATTAAATAAAAATGGCACTATTTCGGAAAAATTTTACAAATTTGTTCAAGATTTAGGGTATTTTTGGTCGTTCTGGGGGGAAGGAGAGGCCCCCATAAATTTGTCCGAAGAGGCCGCCACAAAATTCGGACCCGGTTTTTACATGTATGCCACCAACACTGCACCAATAAGACAAAAACCTTGAATATCCACCCTTGAGTGGCACCCCTGACGCTCTATGGCTTTGTGTCGGAGATGAACACCCCACCCGAGGTAGACACGCCAAAGGATAATTATCTATCCCCGCGTTTCCTTTACCATTACTTTACTTTGAATATCTCCAGTGTGAGTCAGTGTGGTCTTTATATAATATGGGATTTATAATCTAATGTCAATACATTGCAGTTTCTTAAAGCCCGGTTTACACGAATCAATGTTCACGCAACTAGGCTTTCACGCAATTTTCAAGCAACTTGCAAATTGCGTGAAAATACACTGTTACACGAAGCAATTTTCACGCAACGAGCACGCAATTTTCAAGCAACTAGTTGCATGCAATTTTCACGCAACTTCATACAAAATTCAGTATTTTGATTGCCCGCTCAAACTTGAAGATTTGAATTTCACAGCTCAGATTTGAATTCGTGTAGGTTGTTGTAATGCTGACCCCTAAAATTTCTGGCACCACGTTGGTCACTTTCAATGCTAAGTAGCCTACGTACATACATTTTTCTTCTCGGAAACCATGGGTACAATATCTTAGGTACATATTTTAATTGTAAGAATTCGGACACTGACGCAATGTTGTATGTTTTTATTGCAACTGCCTACATAATGACATGTCTTAACTTTTTAAAACTCAAAATTTGTCCTGCGAACATTCTATGTAATAGTAAAGGGGACATATTTTGGGTGAAGTGAGATAGCACGAACTGGTTCCTGGGCTAGTGGTGGAGCCCAAGTAAAGTGGACTAGGTCTTGGCTGGTATGCACATTTTTCCGAGTTTTAGCCACCGCTAGGTGCAGGAGAACACGCGGAACCAGACATTGAGCTAGTATGTGATCGACCAAAACTCCCTAAGGCATTGATTATCAGCGTAGATATCAACGATTATTCTTTATTTATTCTTTGTTGTATCTTCCTCCGACCGAAGCAAGTCAACATAGGCACGGAGAGCGAAAGGCCTGTGTGCGTGAAAGCAACCGTGGAATTACTGGTGTCACACTGAACTATATTCTCTAGTCAGCTATGCACGTGACTAACCAGCCGAAATTTGATTGGTAGTTGCGTGAAAATTGCTTGTGGCAGTCGCGCAGAAATCGACTGCTAAATTTTAGTTGCGTGAACATTGCTTGAAAATTGCGTGAAAATTGCTTCAATATTTGCTTGCTTACACGAAGCAATTTTCACGCTACTGAAGTTGCTTGAAAATTGCGTGAAAAAGATTGCGTGAAAATGGCTTCGTGTAAACCCGGCTTAAATGATAGTAAAGCCGGGTTTACACGAAGCAATTTTCACGCAACTAGGCTTTCACGCAATTTTCAAGCAACTTGCAAATTGCGTGAAAATGCACTGTTACACGAAGCAATTTTCACGCAATGAGCACGCAATTTTCAAGCAACTAGTTGCGTGCAATTTTCACGCAACTACCAATCAAAATACAGTATTTTGAACGCCCGCTCAAACGTGAAGGCTCAGATTTTGCTTGTTTAAAAAAAAACTATAAAATTTTTAATTTTTAGGTCGAAGCTGGTTAGTTGGACGCGTATCGAATAATTTTTCCGCCCCGGACCATAAAAACCAAAAGGTGACCCTTACGTAAAATTTCAGTTGAAAAAAATTTCGGGCCTCATTCCCCCCCTGGCTACGCCCTTGTAGATGCGTGTGCGTTAGTAAAAAACAACAGGCGCATTGGAATGTATGTATATATTTGTTGTTCTACCGAACTGCGCTCTCAGCTATCCACGTGACTGCCAGCCGAAATTTGATTGGTAGTTGCGTGAAAATTGCTTGTGGCAGTCGCGCAGAGAACGACTGCTAAATTTTAGTTGCGTCAAAATTGCTTGAAAATTGCGTGAAAATTGCTTCAAATTTTGCTTGTTTACACGAAGCAATTTTCACGCAACTGAAGTTGCTTGAAAATTGCGTGAAAAAAATTGCGTGGAAATTGCGTGAAAATTGCTTCGTGTAAACCCGGCTTAAAACAATAGATTTTTTTGTAATTTTGTCTGGTTGAGTTGAACGGACATCCGGTTGTGATTTGTGATGGTCAAATTATATTCACAGGCCAAGGCCACAGCAATATGTTATATCAACCAGTAAAATTGTAAAAGTAACAAAAAAACCACCAACAACAATCTATCATATCCATCATTGTTTGGAAGCGTGACCATTTCGCAATTTCACCAGCTGAACGGACTAACGGCTGTAAGTATGAATCGACCCAAAGTATTACTCAAGTCTGACCAGAAATTGTCGAACCCTGAGACAAAACGAGTGGCGCCGTATTTTCCGTGACTACTCGCTATACTCTTGATGCTTGCAAATCGCGTGTTTTTTTGTCACAGGGTCCAGCATTTTTTGGTTAAACTTTACACTACCAGCGGACCTCGTGCAAATGCTTGGCAATGAACTCATAGCACTGGTCCTCCAGTCTGGGCAACTGGAACAGGCGTGCTGTGCGCAGCATCCCGATCACATTGCCCGTGTCCAGGCGACCGCCGATGAACGCAGCACACTGGCGTTTCAGGCCGGGCAACAGGAACATGTCCGCCGCCAACAGCACGTCATACACCGTACGGGAGTCCAGCTGAAGCAAGGGGATTAAATGGATTAGTGGAAATTGATTAATGTAGGATTAACAGGAGTCTAACTAAAAAGGGGATTAATCTGAGCTGAAGAAGGGGATTTAAAGGAAATGGATTAACTGGAATTAACCTCGGCCATTTGCGTCAGGGTAGATTAGATCTTACAGCTTTATATCCATTCAGTAAGCAGTTATGAAAAAAATCACACCACTAAAAGTTATCAAGATCAGCTTCAAGCTTCAAGCTTTCAAGATTCAAGATTCACGATTCAAGATTTCAAGTTTCCAAACAAAACATCGTCATTAAAAATATATATTGTGTTAAGCATACAATGTTCCGTTTACACTTAAATTGAACCTGGGTTTAAGCTAATCTTTTCTTAGCCCCAGTTAGTAGCTGTAAATTTCATACAACACTCAAAAGCAAAACTGGTATATCTCCCTCATTCGTGCCCCTTGCTGGTAAACAAATATTGTTTACCCAAGGTAAACAATTCGCACTGTGTTTCGCTTTTAACGCTCGTGTAAACGCGGCCAACGACTGATTTACAGACCTGTGCTTACTGCTTACTCCTGATGTCAAGTCGTAGTCATGAGGTTAACTTACCGCTGCAGAGCATCTTGGACTAAATATTCATGTAAATAAGCACGCTAAACTTTCTGTGATATGACCGAAAGTAAGAAACACAGAGTTTCCCGTTTTGCTATGTTTACCCACAACCCACACTTGACAAAAAATTATAGGCTTTAGGAAATTAAAATTCACCACGACATACCTCAACCGTATCCTGATAAACGTAGTAAACAATGTAAACGAAGACAGCGTGTGAGATATGCCGCAGCCGGATGACTGGGCAGTCCCACAGGGAACTCTGCTCCCGGAACGGGTCCCGCAACAGCGCACGGAAATATTCACTTCGCGAACAGAAAAAGGCCTGAAGCAACAAAATACGGACTGACTCTGAAACGGTTTCATATGTTTTGTTGGAACCACTTTTTATTTCAATTCCCACATTGTGAATTGTGAATAGTTAGGTCAAACAGTCAGACGCTGATTAATCAGCGCATTTAGCGGCTGAAAGTTAAGTCCGTTTAATCCAGACTAACATTTTTTGGTGTGGTGACGGCATTTAAAATGGCTGAAATTCTCAGCTTTGAAGAAATAGGCAGAGTAAACGTTTCTCACCCTAATGCAGTGCCCTAATGCGCCAATTTTATCAAACTACCATATTTGCTACCTATCTATTTAAACCTAGTACCTACCTACCTAAACTACCCTACTACCTAGTTTGTTCAACGTTAACCTCAGCCATACTATGCAAACTACAATACGACCTAGAATGACAAAAGAACATACGATACGGGATGCAAATGACGAAACATGGTTCTATCAATGTTTTTAGTTTTCTCGTGAGAACTGAGAGCAGAGCAACGTGACATTTTACAGCAAAATTTGAAACAGTCGTACCTGATGACACCAAAAATTGTAATTGTCCACTTTGAAAATGACATCCGCAAACACGGCTCGCTCTTGCGGCAAGAAGGGCAATTCCGCACCGCCGACCTAAAAATAGGAAAAAAGTAAATAGGTTGTCCGCAAGAATATCTGTTTGTCCGTAAGCACAATTTTTAGTTAACCAAATCATGCTGCCACGCAAAACTGAATAGTTCATCAACGTAGATTTTCCGTGTGTGTATGAACGAACAGAACAATCCACAAAACATTTTGCGGACAGCCCAGACTTTATTTACACAATTACACGTCTACTTTGTAGCATGGTCAAGCGTGCTCTCATGTATTTGTACGCACGCTGTGCGAGGGAAACGCCGAGTGCGTGGCACGAGTGCACGACGCGCACGAGTGCCACGCACGAGGGTTTCCCTGCACGCGTGCATTCAAATGTATGAAAACAAGCTCGATCGTGCTATAAAGTACTTGTATGACGACTTAAAATCTAAATATGACTTAAAAAATTAAATAAAGAAATTGCAAAAAAGTCAGAGCTGTTGGGAATCGAACCCACATACTTCTGATATGTAGTCAGCAGACGCCTTAACTACTAGGCCGCAGCTCCATCGGCTGATACTGCTAAAACTAGTGCTAAGTTTGTACAAAATATTGTAACTTATTTACGTAAGAAATTACTGCATAATTTTATCAAGCTACAGATTGTAAGGCTTGTAAGGCTAAATGCCTTGTTTGTTGTCTTCATGCCACAAATACATATTATATACATTAATTACAATGCTTAGCTTCAACACCATGATTACATGTGCACAGTTTTCTTGATTAGACAACTTTTAGTCGACTGATTGTGAGCAGTAGTGGCTCAGCAGGTAAGATGTCTTGAATTATAATTTGTTTGTTTTTATGGCGTTAGTTCGATTCCCGGTTTTCTGAGGTTTTAAGTATTTAGCGTGCCGTGTGCACGTGCGCAAGTACTTGTACGCACGTTAGAGCGTGCAAAAGAACTTGTACAGCGCATTTGTAGCATAGGGTACATCGGCCAAGGAGTTGGCAACGGTCTTTGTGCACTGTCTTACGGACAGAAACAAGTATATATGAACCAGGCTCACGATATGAAGCTCCAACCGAACAAAAATTGCTAGCCTATTTTTTCGCCCAAAAAGCACACGGTCAATTAGTGATTTAAGTTTTTTCCATTTTAATTTTTTAGCCAAAAGTCAGACTTGAAAAAAGCTAACCCAGCGGCACAATTGGAGGGGCATGGCTTCCTCGGCTAAAACACCGAAATCCCGTTGCATCTCATAATCCCCGGCTGGTATTTCGACGACCAACATGGTGACCCGAGTACCAGGTTTGGTGCTTTCTGAACAATATAAAAAAGTATTTAAAATAGCATTGCATTTGCAACACTAACAAATTTTATTGTATTGCATTCAAATTAGCTAGCAAAACCTTCCACATACTAAACGCAAGCAAATACATAAATAACACAAATTAAAGGTTAAAAAATAAATAAACCAAAATATTTGATTCAATAATTAATAACATGCGCTATTAAAATAATGCTGAAATCCAACATCAATGCGTCATTTTTTGCTGGCACAAAACACAATATGTACTGTAAAAAATTCCGAACCGAAAAACTCCGTTTTCTTGACCGCCTCATCAACGCGTCTGATCAGCTTCTCCAAACGGCACTGCTTTGCCAGCATCGTGACGTCTTTAATGCTATCAACGTGTGTTTCAAGACGGCCTAAAACATCCAGTCAATTCTTCAAAAGCTCAATCCCAAAAAGTAAATAACTAAAAAAACATATCTCATCACGTAAAGGTAAAGTTCCTACAAATTATATTTATTTTTTGTTTTCGTTGACAAAAATACTCTGAATATACGCGTGCCCAGTCAACTCACTAAATTTTACTGAAAAAATGTCACAGATCCCGTTCTATTCCTAAAGCTTTAATTATTCAAGACAAAGTTGGAATACCAGGCCCCCCACAGTTAAGCTCGCATCACCCTTACCTGTGTATAAATATTGTAAAATTGAATAGAACGCCTCCGGATTTATCTGAAAAAAATAAAAAATATTTATAAAAATAATAATAAAATTTTTTTTTCTGTCGACAGTGCAACATAAAAGTTAGCACTTACATTATCTATTTGGAGACAATAGATATGGATATTTTTATTTTGCTTTTCACCGCATAACTACTAGTTTCTTGTGGCAGAAATACACGGACATACAGGAATCAATTTCAGTCTCAGAATCAAGTCACCCGATAGTCAACATTTTATTTAATTCGGTAAACCATTTTATGTAAAGCCTGGTTCCGATAAATGACAGATCGTCCTCTAAACTGCGCTAGGCACCGTTAAGACGCTTAAATGACGAGGCAATCACTACTGTTCTAGAACACTTTAAGCTTAAAATTCTAGTAAGCTAAATTGGAGAAGTGAAAGGATCAGTATAATGTCTTTCCCCAGAACCTTTGGGTTATGTAGCTAGCAAGACGTCGCAAATAAATCTTATTGTCTGACCAGTTTATGGTTAAGTACGATGGTACTCCGCTCAGTCCAGCGTTCTTCGAACATTTCACTGAAATATTCGGATCGGGCGGTCAGAATACAGCGATGCGCCAGAAATTCCTGTCCATGAACCACGAATTTCACGTCGCTGTATTCACTGCTTTCCAGTAGCCTGCAACAAAAACACTTTCATTTTAACAAACCTATACTGCAAATATATGGGTTCAGCCAATCAAATTTTGCAACACTTTTACTGGATGAATGATAGTATTGTCGATACGAATCCGGACATTGAAAAATAAGAGTAACCGCCCCAAACGTCAAACTACTCGGTGGACAATGGTGACAAACATGGTTTTTTTTTGTGTAAAATAGGGTGTATTTACACATCGGCCGCCTAATTTACACAGCAAAAAATAAAAATACACACTGATTTACACAGACCCATTTTTCCCCAAAAGTTGATTAAACGGCCTATTTTGGTTGTATAATTTACAAAAATTCGCGAAGCGGCGATTGCAGCCTGTAACCTCTTTGTGTTAACAAAATTAAGTCTAATTTTCGACCCAAAAAGTTCAGTTTCTGCTCTTAAACGGCTTATGATGTTTTATTTTAGCATTCGTTTTTATGCACTTGAAAGTTGACATTGAAAAATCAGCCATGCTGAGCTTGTCTGTGCGATTTCTTATAATACTTCAAACTACTTTAAAAGGTTTTACACCCAGATTTGAAAAAAGTGTGTAGGATCTGGCTGATAAAACAACTCTCTATCTGCGTGAACACGGGGTCTCGGCGTGGGGTGGGGGCTTGTCTCAGAGTTTTCGAAACTTTAGGGGGGCTTGTCCTGACGTGTCGGATACTTGAACTGACAAAAACGCTGAAATTTTCAGTTATATATATATATATATATATATATATATATATATATATATATATATATATATATATATATATATCATAATTATTTTTTATTTTCGTATGTAGTTCGAGTCTCAAAGGCGAAATATGACTTTCCGCGTGCAAAAACGGTCAATTTTTACCTAAAAAATACTAAAATACACACTTAAAAATTTACACAACAGACCCTTAATTTACACAGCAAATTTTTAATTTACACATCATTTACACAGTGCCGATTTTGAAAAAAAAACCCTGGTGACAAATTTACATATATATAGTGGTGCGGGGAAAAAAACCCTACGGGTGGATTTCACAAAGGTGGTTTTACTAAACCATGGTTTTACGTACGTTTTTATATGATTTGCACATAATTTCATTAAGAAATGTTTCCTGATTCGTTACGAATTTTGTGGATTTTCCTAAACCATGGTTTTAGCGCAGTTATTTGAAACCGGCTGCGCAGCAGGTCTCTGTTTTGCTGAAATTTCAGTTGAGCTAAAACCAGGGTTTAAGAAAATCTACGAAATTCGTAACGAATCAGAAGATATTTCGTAATGAAATTATGTGCAAATCATATAAAAACGTACGTAAAACCATGGTTTAGTAAAACCACCTTTGTGAAATCCACCCTACGCGTTTTGCGGCGGAAAAACCCTAGTACTTCCTATCCGAACCTTACGACATAGGACCTTTTTGAGTATGTAGGTGGAAAGCGCATCCCAAACTGACTTACCACACCAATTTTTGTACAGTTCTGAGGCCTGTAGCATTTTTTATGAAATTTAAAAATTTTGCATGTTGAAAAATTTAAAGTGACAAAATTTTCCAAATTTTTGACTTGTCATAATTTTTCACAAAAACACTTTTGGCCAACGCCGTTTGCATTTTTCAAGGGAGTTACCTTTCCTCTATACTTCTGAAGCTCAAAAACAATTAAAAACGTTGTGGTTTACCTGTGACAGTTCAAAGTTTGTGCGGGAAAAAACCCTATTGCGGGGAAAAAAACCTATTTTGTTTGACGACAATTTTTTGCTAAACTCACCCATTGTTGCTACAAAAGTGGATTCATCTGGGCTAACAACATGCGTAGACTTCATTGAAACCGTTTATTCGGCCGAAAAAAGTCGTTTTTTGTCGTTTTTACCCATACCCCGACACCCCTTACGAAACCTGTTTAGGCATTAGCTGCTGCTTAGCACGTAAATACAAGAATGGTAGACGCGGGCAGTGTTTGTCCACCGTTTCTAACGTAATAAGCGCAAAAATCTGTTTTTAATGCTTTTAAATAGTGAAAAAATGCATATTTGGGCAGAAGTCATGTCTGCCAAAAAGGGTCGATTTTTGAAGAATTATTGTGAGTCACATAAGTGTCGGAAAAACGGTTTTTTAGTCCATACTGCAGCCTAAGAGTTGTAGAACACGATGAAATTGAGTTTATACTCACTGCTAATAGAACAACCGAAAAAAGTGATAGGGTTTTTTCCCCACATTAGGGTTTTTTCCCCACATAGGGTTTTTTTCCCGGAGGTTTCGAGGCTTATTACTCAGAAACGTGAGTAGTTAGAATCCATTTTATTCGTGCAACAGTTAGGCGAAAGATGGCCGTTATAACAGACGCGAGCATTAATAGATCCGATTTATGTGGAGCACAGGACGACCCAAAAAGTTGAAAATGGGGTTTTTTCCCGCACCACTATATACATTACAAAAACTTATCTACCAAGAACTGAACGAACATAGCACATATCTACGAGGGCAGGGGCTTCTCAAGAATAAGATACGTGAATTTTAAAGACTAAAAAATGGCTTGAACCATCCTTAAAGCACAAACAAGAACTCGTGACACTATTGTTCTCGCTCATCTTCGTTTTGGTGAGCCTTTTCAACGACTTGCACTAGCTTCAATTTAATTTTCAAATTCAATTTTTCAATATAAGTAATAAAGGTTGACTAAACTACTTTCTCAGCATTTCCTGGAACTGGTCGCGTCTAATTGTCTGGGCTGTGATTGCGCTCTGGTTTTTCAGTACATTTCTGATTTCGTTGCTCAGCGCCCCATATAGGCAGCGCTCGCCATCGAAAGTGTTGATTTCACACTTGGCTCCTGCAAAATTGTCACACTAATCAGCCATACATGTAACGGGGTCACAATTTTGGGGGGCCTCTCCAGCCAAATTTTGGAGACCCTCCACCCTGATCGACCAAAAATACCCTAAATTTTGTGAAATTTTCCCAAAAAAGTGCCATTTTTACTAAATTTCGCCCGAATTTTGGGGATTCCCCCGGCCCCTCGATTTTTTTTGGGGGGTCCCCCCCACTCTCCCCCGTCATACACGTATATATATAGCCAATCGGGAAAAAAACCACCCCGTTTGTCGGTAAAAAAACCCCACCCGTTTCTGGGCTTAGGGTGGTCCGATTGGTACCATTTTTTGTGCGCAATAAAACACCCTCCAAACAACTCCATAATCGAGTTTAGAACTGGTTCTGATCATGTTTACATTTTTTATGAGGAATCGAAATTTCGACTGTTTTCACCTACGAAGCTTCAAAAATTTGGCCAACTTTGAACCATCGGTACTCCTCATCTAAACAAAGTTATCGAAATCTGTTCAAATCCCACGGAGGCCATCTATAGGGCTACAAATTAAGCTAAAATGTTGAGTGCCACAGCCACACTGACCCACAGCTGAGCCACCGTGGCTCAACTTCATGGGAAAAAAACTTTCGTTGGAGGAAAAAACATTTTTTTAGTTGTGTAATTCGATGCAAAAACGTGATAGAAACACAAAATTGGGCTTGTTGGGTGCCTATATGATTAGAAATTACTAACAACCCCGGAATTTTGGCGAACAACGAAACCTGTTCGGGTAATGTTTCAAAATTTGAATACCCTCACTTTTTGCAAAATTTTGCCGTAAACTGCCCAAAATGATGTAATTAGATGTTTTAAACAAGAAGCAATGCGTTTTAACGCCTTATTACCACACAGTGATAGATTTTTAGTGCCTACTATGCACAGTACCATTTGACTCAGTACATTTTACATGCTAAACCTATTAAAATGCTTGTTTTCTGAATTAAACCATGTGAAAATTAGTAGGAAACGCCTGTGTAGCACAGCTATAGCGATTACGCAACTCTGCGTGTAATTTCAGTAAAATCTGATTTTTGAAGAATTTTCACTATCTGATTTTTGAAGAATTTTCACTAAGTGACCCCATGTGAATTTTGGGCTCAACTTTGATGGCTCGCTGTAGGCCAACCAGGAGATGTAGGAAGGTTTTGGTGTGTGCGTTCGAAAGAGGTGGTACTCTATCAGATGTATGCTCAACATCGGCGGTGGCACGCTCATGACGATTTTTATTGATCGATGAAATTGGGTTTTTTTCCCGACGTGGGTTTTTTTCCCGAATTGGGTTTTTTTCCCATGACTTTAGGTCAAAATTTCTGCCATGATGTAAATGATACAAAAACGTTTTATGCTGCATTTTATGGCTTATGGTAAGGCTTGATAAGAAAATAAAAAGAAACTTTCAATTTTGTGTATTACTTGGGATATGACCAAAAGTTTCCAAAGTTTTTTTCCCGACTGGCTATATGTGATCAGCCATCTTTTAATTTTAATTAAGGTTACTATAATACTTCAATAGTTTGACTACGTTTCAAATTTTACCTTTAAGTTTAAGGTTAAATTAAGACTTCTACATCTACTGAATTTTTCATATCAACAATTATTTAGTCGTCTAGCATTTAATACTCACTAAATTTGAACAAAAGAAAATGAAAAGTTTACAAAACTCTAATCTTTATCAAACCATAGACACAAAACAAGTTTATGTTCAGCATTTGAGTTTATTTCAAGTCTTATACATATTTTTACCAACTTCGAAAACCAACGTACCATTCTCCAGTAAGTATTTTACAACTTCTATGTGACCACATAAGCATGCGTAGTACCTGAAATATAAAATATTTTACTGTCTTTCGGTAAAAGAAAAAATAAATGTGTTAAGTTTCTAGTCTGATATCTTGTGTTTAAAGCTGGAGGCCTATTCCCCATAGAAGTTTCAGGTCTCAAAGCAACTAGAACGCGTTGCACACTAGACTAAAAACAAAGATTATATATGATAAAATGTATAAAGCAAATCTTATGAAAAACCAAAAAATGACGAAGTGCGTGAAAATCACATTATCAGAAATAATATTCACAAGTAACACTTACAATGGCGTACTGTCCCACTTATCGCGAGCATTTACTTCTACTTCTTTTTCTTCAACCAAATATCTAAAAAATTCAAGCATATTAACCAAATAACTGCAATAATTCAAAAAATTCAATACAATGTAAATATGAAAGTACCCGTGTCAAGGTATTCATTCTGAGGGAAAGAAGTCTTTACAAAACTGAAGAACCCGACATAACACTTACGAAAATTAAATAAGTCAATATGAACAACTAACTATATATACGTACCGAACGCGTTCCAAGTCTCCCTTTCGGCAGCTTAAAAAGAAATCGTGGAGATCCATGCTGAGAGTAGATTGTTCAGAGAAATCGGCGAAGTACTAGAAATTGACAACTGCGCATGCGAAAGATCAATATGAAAGTCACGATGCTCTACCGGTGAATAAAGCGAAAGTTCATGCCGAGGTTGCAACGGATGAAAATCAAAAACTACCCTTTGGCACAATTTAGGACTTAGCAATGAATAGGTGTGCAACAGAATTCTATCATAAATGGCAGATAATATTACAAAAAATTGTTCCAGCTGTTCTTGTTGTTTATTTAAAGAGTTCGTGGACACAAAGGAGAAGGCATTGGGGCTGGTTGACGCGCAAATTAAAAAACTGGCAGCACTGGCAATGCGAAAGGAATTTTCATCGATCATGATTAAAGCAGGTTGGCCCGATGCTACATGTAATGCATATCAAAACGACAGCCGCTGAATGGAATCCAAACTCGTCTCTTGTAGAAGTTCGTAACGTAGCCAAAAGTATTTAATCGCAAATGAACTGAAAATAAGATATTGTATGTTAAGCACACACAAAAAATTCAACAGTCATGTAATGCAATCGAAAAGTGGGGTGAAGCTGCCATAGAGTTAAAATCCTAATTTGTGACCGGGAAATTGAATTAGGATAAAAATATGAATTTTTTATTTATTTATTTATTTTATTCCAAAACTAATTTTCTGTGGACAGATTCTCGCCGCTCATAGTGAAACGTAAAATTTCAACAATCCCAAAATATCGGGTTGCTCGATTTCAAGTGAATCTCATGGAGATTTCGGCAGGTATATATTGAAGGGCAATGTTAAAACACAAAAAATGTGAAAATTTGAAAAATTCATTGCGGGCGCGGATCTAGGAATTTTCAAAGGTGGGGGTGCTATTCTTGGATAGTGATATCTTCGTTTGCATTTTGGTTAATAACGTTCAGCAGCGCGTTTAATGCATTATATATTCAGTCACGGCACGGTAATATATACATGCGAGTTCAATTAGTTTCTATCCATGGCGATTTGTTCTTTATATACTGCAAACTTATTAAATTTTAATAAAAAACAATTTTCATATGATTTTCAGAGTTTCTGAACTTGGGTAAATAAATTATTTGAATTTTTTAAATCTAAATTTGAATCTGAATTTTCGGTGTAATTTATATACATAAAATCTGTAAAATGTCTCTGAATGGAAAGGGCAAAATACAACGGAACAATCAAATCAAACAGATAAAACTTCACGAAAATTCAGATTGCTGGTTCACCTGTGTCTGTGCCACTGTAAAACTCAACAGATACTTACTTTATCTGCTCAGTGCTCACTAAGTTTTTTTGCTAAATAGTTCAGTTGTTTACGTAAAAAAACTTGGTTTAAACGTGAGCGCTAATGCTATGCTAACGCCTAATAACAAAAGGTAAAGCCCGGTTCCACAGGAAAACCAAAATACTGAATTTCGACTACTTTTGAGTCGAAAATAAGGCGACTAGTTTTTGATTATTTTTAAAAAGGCGAAAATTGGACAAAAATAAGGCGCCCACTTTTCGACTATTTTTGAAATAGGCGAAAATTATACGAAATTCAGTCGCAATTTATGCGCCTAAATATCGTCTAATTTTCGTCTAGTTTAATCCACTAATCCAGTGAAAAATAGTCGAAATTCAGTCGTTATTTAGACGCCTATTTTCAATCGTAACGAAAAAAGGCGGAAAATAGTAGACAAATAGGCGTCTAAATAACGTCTATTTTTCGATAATTTCCAATCGTAACGAAAGTAGGCGAAAAATAGTAGAAAAATAGGCGTCTAAATAACGTCTATTTTACGACTACTTTTCGACTATTTTCCGACTATCTTTCGCCTTTTTTTGACTTTTTTCGACTGTTTTTCGACTACTTTTAAGACTATTGAACGACTGTTTTTGTCTGAATAACGCCTTTTTAACGACTATTATTGCGCCGTCTATTTTTAGCCTTTTTTCGTCTAATTAGAATAGGCGTTATTTAGGCGAATAGGCGTTAAAAAGGCGTTAAAAAGACGCTATTTCCCTCCCTGTGTATGTTCATGATTGTCCTTATCCATGTCCTGATCGTTTTGTATCCAAGCGGATGTTTAGTAATTTCAGATTATTTAGCTGATACAAACTACATTTTTGAAAATACTTTGCCAAAAATCTAACTCATCTACACAGCACAGGAGGACGACTGAAATTAAATTGTCGAAAAAATTTTGACAAGTCACGCGAAGCCAATAAGCCAAAGCACACAATATGAGAATGTAAATGTAAATTTGAATTCTGGTCTGAATTGAGTTCTGGTTGAATACTATTAAAAATACAAGTATTTGTTATATTAATAGTGCCCATAAATATTAATATTAATATTAATATAAATAGTGTAACTAAACTAGTTTATTTTTAATTTTAATATTAAGGGGGCGCTCCGGGACTCAAGGTTTTGGGCCGTATTTTTTAAAAACAGCCAAAATGACCTATCATTCTTGAAGGAAAGTTGCCCAAAATACTATTTCTGATGTTTTGACGTCCATATCTCCATAGCAAAAAATTTGGAAAAAATTGTACAATTTATTGATTTTATTCGACTTTTAGGCCGTGTTTACATTGAGCTTTTTTTCAGCTGCTCGAGCAGCTGAAAAAAAGCTGCAGCTTTTTTACGCCGTTTCCGGCTTTTTTTCAGCTGCTCGAGCAGCTGAAAAAAAGCTCAATGTAAACACAGCCTTACACAAATTCAGCAAGTAAGCCAGTGTATCAACGCTTTTTGAGGTTTTGCAAACAGACGATACGTAGATTTTATTAGTCGTAATGGAAAATTAAAACAATTTTATTGCGTTCTGTGCAAAAAAATTGCACAAGAAACCATTTTCAGAAACAGCAGACTCAAATATAGGCTGTGTGAATACAAAACCATTTTTTCGGCATTCGATTATAAAATGCTGGTAAGATATTTTTATAAAAAATTTTGCACAATTATAGCCTTAGGCTCTGCGCAGTTGAACAATTTTTTAGTTTTTTAAAATAAAGCTTAGAAATTTTTTTATATGAATTTTATTGCTCAGAGTTCGACTTCGAAAACACATAATGACATTTTTTATCCAAACCTGACATAAATGTTAAAAACCAAAATAATGTTCAACTAGAGAAGCACATAAGCTACATTTTGGTATATAAAGTGTGACTATACGCAAAGTATAAGCAGAGTTATCGTTTGCCGAAAATTCACTCACGTTTGGTGCCGTGGGAGTCACGTGACATGATCACGTGATTTGAAATTTTGCCTCCAGTGTTCTTTTGTGCCATACTACATATATGTATAGTAAAGTTTGACATTTGCCCACTTTTTGGCCATTTTTGATGTAACCCCCGATTCCCGGAGCGCCCCCTTAATATAAACAGCCAAACATATTTATTTTTAATTAAATATTAATATAAATAGCACAGCTCATTTATTTTTAATATTAGTATTAATAAAATATTATTAAAAGTATTTTTAACGATTTTTAATATAGTTAGTGGCAACAGCTGCGGCAGCTTTAGAAGAAATCTGAGGCCATGCCAAGTTCAATCGGTTCAGATGGATCCGTGAACTGGTTGACAGAAATACAGCCGGTGTCCCTCAGTTACTGGTTTAGCCCAAATGGGCTTATGAGGACAAATGACATATTTTAGTGATTTTAGCACTCTAGTGTTCTGAATAAATTTATTTTAGTGCTTTTAGTACTCTAGTGTTCTGAAATTATTTATTATTATTACTTTTATTTATATGAAGTTATTCACGACGAGCACCATGTTCAAATATAAAGGAGCTGTATTTCTTCCTTGCACTAGTTCGATGGGCAGAAAGCTTACATAAATAGAAATCACAGACACTTCAAAAACGCAGCTATAAACAGAACTGATGCAAGTTTAGGTCTACTTGTCTGAAAGTCTTGTTTTTAACCGAGTCTGTCACCCAGTTCTTCGCCCGGATGACCCAATGTCCCGGCCGAAGCAACAAGTGACCCGAACGGACCCGATGACCTGGTGAGCCGGTTCCCTCTCTGGTACTCAGCCCACCGCTATATGGTCAACAACATACCGATTTAGTTTTGGCTAAAACTGTAATCATGCGGAGGCCAACAAACCGAGCTAGTTTTGGTTGAAACAGTTACACTATATGGCTAAAAAACCGAGTTAGTTTTGACCGCACCGCACATAGCTTGGAGGTCAGTGGACCCGGCCAGCGGCCCATGCCAATCTAACGACTCTGTATAACTATGGGACCGAAAGTTACGGACCGGCCCGTTTATGGCAGATCTCTACACTAACTTTGAGAATTGATTAGCTGTGACCATAGTACTTATACCTATATAAAATTCACGCCACTATGTCGGAATTTGCCTCTTTTAGGGGCCTACTTGTTATTTTCAAATCAAATTAAATTGTCAAATATAAAATATTCAGCAATTTAACTGACAAAAATAGGTTGTTACATTGTGTTATTAGTCAAGTCTGATGTCATTATTTAGTTAATTTCAGTTAATAAGTTTTTCATTATAGTTTTTCTTTATTTATTTTTTATATATTATTTTATATTTTATATATATTCAATACTGTCTAAAAAATCTTTAAAAAATTCTAACCATAAACATCTATAATTCAGAAGACATAAAAAAATTTTCACTTTACAAATCTAATATTGTAGAAAATAGTACGAGAAGAAGCAGTTAATTTTGATTGGATAAACACAAAAGCACGTTTTAAAAAGATGAACATTGTTTTCATCGAAAACACTGTATTCGAAAACACACCCAAACCCAAAGCACACCGAAAACACAAAAGCACAAATCAAAAACACAAAACACAAAGCACAAAGTATGAACCGAAAAACACAAAAGACAAAAGCGCAAAACACGAAAACACAAAAACACGAAGTATAAACTGCGAAAACACAAAAGCACAATTCAAAAGCACAAAACACAAAAGCACAAAGTATGAACCGGAGAACACAAACACTAAAACACAAAACACAAAACACGAAGTATGAACCGAGAAAGCACGAAACACAAAACACAAAAACACGAAAACACTAAAACACAAAACACGAACTATGAACCGGGCTTTAGTGAACTGTTACATATTTTGCTGAACAAAAGAACTGACAATAGTTATTCAGCAGCAGCAGCAGGAAATAGCGGGTAAACTAAGGCTATACGCAACAGCGGTCAGCGGACCAAACTAGAGCCCAGACCATAAAAGCAGCAGTTTCATGCAAATTCTTTTAGTAATTTTCTGCTGCCAAAACTCAGTACTTACACTAAGTTTGTCCCTGCCGCGTAAAATTTTCGAATAATTAATATTTTTTAAAATGCTTCGAAATCTCAAATGCTCCCTCCCGGCCAACGCCACAGCCCCACATGTACAACTATATTTGTTTATTATACAGGTTTTAAAATCCAAGGTGATGTCAAAATTTAATGTTGCGCCGTGGATATGCATGTACCTATCGTTAGGTTGTCGTTGACAGCGACCACTTTTATTTATTTTTACGTACCTAAAATCACATTTTTGTTCCTTCTAACGAAGGAACTATTATTTTGAACCATGATTGACGTGTAAAGTCAACTTGGGAACTGGTGCTCACAATTTTTTTCAAATCGCTGCTTAGCATTTCACAATGGTCAAAATAAAATCACATTACCGATGTAGTAAATTATGGTTTTATTCAAGTTTTATGATTTTATAAATTTACAAAATGTTAGTTTTCCAAAAAATGTGTAAGTTCTAATCACGTGACTTTCTAGGCTCAGTCATATTTGCCTTTTGGAACTGTGTTAGTGATTAATCAGTTATAGCCTACACCGTTCAGCGGTGCCCCAATGGCTAGGCGTAAAAGTCTTACCACAACTCCGGCCTAACAAAGCTAGCTCAGTATAAATAAAAACGTAGCCAAAGGGCTGGTCCAGGGTTTATTTGGTACGATTTTTTGGCTATGTTATGGAATTCTCACCCAGCAAGTGTACCTAGCCCCCTCTAAGGCCTACCTCTCTATTACTAAAAGAAATTCATTAAATGTATAATAATAATATATTTTAGTTACATTTTAGTTATGTCCCCTCCTTCAAAGAAACTGAATTACAAAGTTACCCATGTTTTGGATTTAATAATGTAAACTTTTTGTAATAAAATGACAACACCGCACCAGCATGCCGAAATTATGGCCAAGGGGGCGTCATAAAGCTAAAACTTCAAAATCCTAAAACTTAATGAATCCTAACTTAAAACTTAATGAATTGTATTACGGTTTTTATCTAATTTTAAGCAACTTCTAAAAATAAGCCCCCGACAAACAAACAAGTTGCCCCTAAAAGGGACATTGTTTTTCCCCGGGGATGTTCAACATAACAAGAAAACATCACATCACTTACTTATTCTCATTCTAGCGGAAAGAGTATACAATTGACACTTGACGGTCTGAGTCACTCACAACTCAAACCATATTCCGCTCAAGAACGTAAAATACAATAGGTCGATTTTTTCTTGTATTGTACCTTACTTTTGGACATAGAGACTGGTTTAGTGCACCGTTAGTCAGAGTTTGTCTTTGTAGGTAACTGTTGCTCGTATTCTGCCTTTGCTTGTGATGCTTTTTGCTTGCTTGCCGCCACTGGTTGCAGTAGTGGCTATTCCGCGGTTTATTTGATATAGGTTTCTGTGCTGGTGTCCTCCCACTGGTGTGTGGTTAGACTGACTTATTTGGTTAGGCTGCTGCTGGTTGACTTATATGTCTTCTGTCACTGGATTTGTCACTTGCTGCTCTTTTCTGAACGGCAGATTATATCCTCAGCTGCTGGAGATCTGGGACCAATTTTATAAACATTTCAACGGCCCGTTGAGCTCAACGGAGCCGTTGAAATTTTTATATAATCTTTCTAAGATACAACAAATTTTCTTTTAAAAAGCCTCCGTTGAGCTCAACGGAGCCGTTGAAATTCAATCCAATTTTATAAACAATGTCAACGGCTCCGATGAGCTCAACGGGCCGTTGAAATCTTTATAAAATTGAACCCGGGGCTGTTGTTCGCTGTTGTGTTGAGTGTAGGTAAGTTTGGTCCGTTAGGGCTAGGTATAGGTAGTCGCCATGTTTGCAGAAATAGTAGCTAAGGTGACATTCACAGCTAAGAATTTGCAGGTGGAATTCGTGTGATACCTTGCAAGAAAATGCGAATACATACCTACAAGTTAATAGAAGCAGACGATGCTCACTAGGTGCCGTCAAAATTGACGTTGCCCCACGTCGGTTTATTTCTATGCTCGCTGTGTACAGCCTACTGTTAACTTTGCACGGTCTATACCTATGTACTTGGCCCTTCAATCTGTGCTTCGGGTTCGGATCTGCACTAAACTTTTTATCTGTGCAAGTTTCAACGCTAATAAGTGGGGAAAAATTTCCCCCAACAAAAAAATAGACAAATTAAGTCATAAAGTAAACTTGGCCTTTTCATAAAAATCATAAACCTTGCCGGTTACCACCTGCATTAAACAGAAAAAGTTCATTAATTGAAGATACATAAGCTACCACAGCTATTTAAGGGGGCGCTCCGGGAATCGGGGGTTACATCGAAAATTGGCAAAAAATTGGCAAATGTCAAACTTTACTATACATATATGTACTATGGCACAAAAGAACACTGGAGGCAAAATTTCCAATCACATGATCATGTCACGTGACTCCCAGAGCACCAAACGTGAGTGAATTTTCGGCAAACGATAACTCTGCTTATACTTTGCTTATAGTCACACTTTATATACCAAAATGTAGCTTATGTGCTTCTCTAGTTGAACATTATTTTGGTTTTTAACATTTATGTCAGGTTTGGATAAAGAATGTCATTATGTGTTTTCGAAGTCGAACTCGAAACTCAAAAATTCATATAAAAAAATTTCTACGCTTTATTTTAAAAAACTAAAAGATTGTTCAACTGCGCAGAGCCTAAGGCTATAATTGTGCAAAATTTTGTAGAAAAATATTTTACCAGCATTTTATAATCGAATGCCGAAAAATTGGTTTTGTATTCTCACAGCCTATATTTGAGTCTGCTGCTTCAGAAAATAGTTTCTTGTGCGATTTTTTGCACAAAACGCAATAAAATTGTTTTAATTTTTCATTACGACTAATAAAATCTACGTATCGTCTGTTTGCAAAACCTGAAAAAGCGTTGATGCACTGGCTCATTTGCTGAATTTGTCTAAAAGTCGAATAAAATCAGTAATTTGTCCAATTTTTTCTAAATTTTTTGCTATGGAGATATGCACGTCAAAACATCAGAAATAGTATTTTGGGCAACTTTCCTTCAAGAATGATAGGTCATTTTGGGTGTTTTTAAAAAAATACGGCCAAAATCCTTGATTCCCGGAGCGCCCCCTTAAGCTGTTTATGATACGTTCCCAATCTAACTTTCTGATTAAATTGAATAAGAATAATCCCAAAGCTCGGGAAGACTTCTTTACTGCTTAATATTTAGACTGTGACTAATGATATGTAGTTTGCTAAGCGCAAAACCATCTTAACCTGCGATACCCGAAGACGCTTCTCAATTTCCTTCCTTACCAACCAGGTCTATTGTTTGATATCCGACGACTGACGACAAGGAGCGACTAACCAAGTGCACATTGTAACATCAGACTGAACCAACTTGGCAGCCAAAAACTAATTTGCATAATATTGCTTCTGTCTGGCCATCACCCAATCAGAACCTAGCACATGCAATAGGCCCGCCCATGTCTGACTTTTTATTGGTTGGCATCTCTATTTCTCATTTGCATATTGACTGTTATTGGACAATAACATTATCACACGTCTATTGTTAAAATTTCAAATCAGAAACAGGGGGGGCGGTGTACATGGAATGAAATATAGATGACAAATCTTAATTTAGTAAAGAATTTTGTCAAAATTATGAAACTAATTGTTCTTTGTTTTTTTTCAGGATTTTCGTTTGGTAAGTTTAGATGCAATTCAGCCATGCTATAAGTTCAAATTCAGTTTATGTTGAATGCGCACCCCCCAGGTGACAAAAATACTGCGGGTGTCTAGTGGGCTAGAAACACACACAAATCATAGGCTGTGCTGGTGCATAATTTGCACATTCTTGTTATCGGAGCAAAAACCGATGACAAATGTTCCTTCTCTAGAAGGAACAAAAATTTAACACACAAAACATGCAAACTGCTTGGTGGCCAGCTTTAGCCAAAAAGCAGTATAAAGGCCTGCCGCCGATGAGGAAAAGCAAACCAAAACCATAACTGACAGTGGGGAAAGCCTGAAAGCCATAGCCCAGATTACAGTGGTGAGCGGGCTAAGACAGAGTATATACAGAGGACAGCGGGCAAAGCCATAGCCCAGACAACGAACAAACCAAAACTCTAAGCAACAGCGGACAAACCAAGACTCTAAGCAACAGTAGACCAAACCAGAGCTGAGACAACAGACAACAGCGGACAAATCAAGACTCTAAGCAACAGCAGACCAAACTACATAGAGCTGAGACAACAGACAACAGCGGCCAAATCAAGACTCTAAGCGACGACTCGAGCTCAGACTACAGATGACAGTGGGCAAAGCCAGAGTACAGATGACACTATGAAAGCGAGCAAAGTAATAATAACCCAGACAACAACGGGTAGACCAAGACTCCAAGCACAAGCAACAGCAGACCAAATTGGAGCTGAGACAACAGAGAACAGCGGACAAATCAAGACTCTAGGAGCAACAGCGGACCAAACCAGAGCTGAGACAACAGCGGACAAATCACTCTCCGCGACGGCAGACCAAGCCAGAGCCCAGAGCTCAGACTACAGAAGTCAGTAACAGTAACCCTACTTAGGCCAACAAACTGAGATAAAGTTGCTGCAAACAATAACAATACTTGGCTCTAACCCTACTTTGCTCAACGAACTGATGTAGCTTAGGCTCAAACAGTGACCCTATTCTGGTCAACAAACTGAAATAGAATTGGCACAAACAGTAACCCTACATCGGTCAACAAACTTAAATAGATTTGGCTCACACAGTAATCCAACGTGTTGCTAGAAACAATAACCTTACTTTGGTCAACAAAATGAAATAGATTTGGTTAACAGAGTAACCCTACTTTGGTCAACAAACTGAAATAGCTATTGCTCAAACAATAACCAGAAAAAAAAAAAAAAGAACAAAAAAAAACAAAGAAAAAAAAAAAAAAAAAAAAAAAAAAAAAAAAAAAAAAAAAAAAAAAAAAAAAAAAAAAAAAAAAAAAAACTATGTACCTGGCTCTAACATTAACCCTACTTTGCTCAACGAACTGATGTAGCTTCGGCTCAAACAGTACCTAACGACCCTACTTTGCTCAACAAACTGTTATAAACTAAGTTAACATGCACGTTTAACATTAGCGTGCATACTGCATAGTTACATCCGTGTAGTCTGGCTAAAAAGCAGATCTAATGCGGAGGTTTTGGAATGGTAATTTTAAGCTTCTGGGCTCATACAGTAACCCTACTTTGGCCAACAAACTGAGGCAGCTTTGGCTCACACAGTAACTCTTCTTTGATCTTATAAACCTAGTTACTAAGTACGTAACTTGGTTTCTACATACCTTTAATAGTTGAATAGCTTTGACCTAAACTTTCAAGCAGTAACCGTCATGGCCTTGTTGCATAAAACTATCAGTCTAACACTGTAGCCCATGTACAGCGATAGATAGCCTAGAGAAACAGCGGGCAAAGCCAAAGAGCCCTGCTAACAGTGGCCAAAGCCTGAACCAGAGCCCAGAAAACAGCGGGCAAATCCGGAGCCGCAGAGCCCAGGTAACAGCTGGCAATTCCAGAGCCGGAGAGCCTAGATAGTAGATACATACCTAACAGTGGGCATTGAGATTTCTTGCCGATCTGTAGCCGATTGTTTACTAGTGAGTGACTAAAGGTAAAGATGTTCTGTTGAAGTTGAAACGGGTGCTATGCAAAATGCAAGTAATGATTTAACTGTAGTATATAATTTCACGCCACGATGACGGAATTTGCCCCTTTTAGGGGCCTACTTGTTTTAACGTAAAACTGTGCTTTCTAAATTGTTTATCTCATTATATTTCCCACTTCTGAGAAGTATCAGCTGGCATCTGTCATTATCACTATTTTTAGTATAGTTCCTATAATGTAATTATAAAATAACGGTAGCGAGAACAATGTTGCCCACAAGGGGGCGCTCCAGGAATCAAGGTATTGGGCCATAACTTTTTTTAGCTAACGAATTCGGACCTGTGTCAAGAAGCAAAGTTACTCAGTTTAATGTGAGCTTTCATTTAAGGTAGCGCTCAGCAACAAAACTCATGTTCGGCGCTCAGCTCACATAATAAATAGCAATATCACTTTAATTGTACATCACAGAGACATCAGAAAAACTATTTAGAATACAGTTCAGCATTTTAATGTGAATGTGTCAAATTTTATGACCATGTCGAATTTCCTATTCACACTAATTTTGTTTTTGACCTAGCTCAGCGAAACTTCGACCGATTTTGACGATCTTGGTATCAATAGATAGATCTTTCAAAATTCTAGACGTTATTGATCTTCGATTTTTGATTTTGCAAAAAATCGATTTTTCAAAAATCAGTTGCGTTTGAGCGACTACAAAAAGTGCTGCGAGCCAAAATTTGAGAATCAAAAAACCTTCACGTCTGCATTTATATTCTTTCTTTCATTGTGCAAATTTTCAACTCGATCACAATCGCAGCTGGGCTGGGACCCAGCTCCAAAAAAGTAGTCAATTTCGCTACGCAAAAATGTGAGGTTTGCCCACACGTTTCACTTTTTCAAAAATTAGACCTTTCCTAGGACTGCATATTACCGTTGAAAAAGCTACCAAAAGCCATACTCAGTTTTTTAAGAAATTGAATCAAAAAATTGACATTTTCGAAGATTTATCAGCTTTTTAGCTTTTTCATTTTTGATTTGCTATTTTCACGGTTAAATAACTCAGCAAAGCTTCAACGTACCTACTCTTATGTTTAACACATCAATTTAAAGCTAAGAAACTGCATATTTCAGTGATATAAGTAATCATTTTATATTGAAACAACTAATTTTATGCTGCGGCTTCAAAATTGTCCAAAAAAATGTAAAAAAATTTTTCATCACAGTATGCACATCAAATGAAAGTTCTTTTCATTCTGAACAACTTTCCTTCAATACAGTATGGTCAAAAATGTCGCTGAAAAAAATTAAACGCAAAAGTCGGTTCCCCTGAGCGCCAGGGCCAGCGCCTTAATACCAATATCAAGATATTTGGAAATTTGCCAAATTTTATAGTTTTTACTGGCAAACTGCCAAATGGGTAAACATTGAGCAAAAATTTAGTAAAAATTCATTAATTTACATCACACACAAAATAGCAGTCGCAAAATGTTTGAAACGGCAAGATTAAGTTTTACGTCCATTTTTGCCCCCAAACCGGCTTTTACCAGAAACTGTGTTCGATTTGGTACATTTTTAACATTATCTAAAACAAGTAGGCCCCTAAAAGGGGCAAATTCCGATTTAGTGGCGTGAATTTATATAGGTAATAAGATCACTTGCTAAACACAGGTACTATGGTAACAGCAAATCAATTCTCAAAGTTTCTACATCATATTTTAAACATTTTTAAAATATTTTTATTATTCAAAAAATTTTACGTTATTCTACCGGATGAAACAGCCAACTTCATCTTTTAAAATGGTGCTCGTCGTAAAAAACATCATATAAAATAGAAGTAGTGAGTATATACGTACATAAAATAGAAGTAATGAGTACATATATAAGTACATGGATATACCAGGAAGCATCTAAAATTGAAAAAAGGTTCTAAAAGCCGCTAATCCAGTATCGCAAAAATTTTTAACCCCCACTTCCATTTCCCTTGTCTTGGTTCAACTAGAGGAGCGCAAGGACTACATTTTGATATATGAAGCATGATTTTAAACAAACACGCTATTAGTTATCGCTTGCCGAAAATTCACTGACACGCAGTGCTCTGGCAGTCACTTGACATTATCCCGTGATTTAAAATTTTTACACAAGGGTTATTTCATACCATACTAATTACTTATTTAGTATTATTTTAGTTTTATCAGTTTTTATTGTCTTCAGTGATATGTGCTTTAATTTGGAGGTAGCACTTTTCGCAGTTACCTAGCACAAATGGCCAATATTTTTAGCCCATCCGTTCTACCAGTGAGAAGGGTAGTCATACTACCTAACTAACTTCACCGCGTGTGGTCAAAAATACATTTTTGAAAAAAACTGACAATTTTTTCAAAAAAATTAAATTTTCAAATTAGGTATTTTTTGAGTTTTTGTTCCTTCTAGAGAAGGAACTATTGTTTTGAAATTAACTGCTCATAGCGTTTAACGGTACTGAGCAGGCTGCATAGCCAGTATGTTTTACGTGTATTTTCAGCTTGGGAGCTGCCTGCAGATTTTTGTCTGCGTATATGCAGAAAAATCAATAATCGATGTACACTGCTGTAACAATGTACTTTTTCAAATCGGCACCGGGATGTTTCACCAGCAGTATATAAGAGCCATTAGAAAACAGTGTTTATCGCTTCTTGTTCTTAGAGCTGACTTTCTCAGCTCAGATCAAAGTGTCACTTTTGAGCCAAATGGCTCGTGCAGCGGGATGCTTAACATCCTGCAGCACTTTCTTGTACGTACTACGTATTTAGATTAAGTTAAAATAAGCTAGTTATAAAGTAGAGTAAGATACGAAGTAGGTATAGCAGCTTACGGTAAGTATGAAATAGAGAACTAATTCATTTAAACCTGAAAGGTAGACACCGGGGAAGGAACCTTGCCCCTTTTGGGGCCTACTTGTTTGTCTAGGAACAAATTTTTGGTTCGGGACCCCGGAGCCCGGACCAAAAAAAATGGAAGTATTGAAATTTAGATTTTTGTTCCTTCTAGAGAAGGAACTATTGTTTTGAAATTAACTGCACATAGCGTTTAACGCTACTGAGCAAGCTGCATAGCCAGTATGTTTTACGTGTATTTTCAGCTTGGGAGCTGGCTGCTGATTTTTGCCTGCGTATGCGTAATAATCGATGTACACTGCTGTAACAATGTACTTTTTCAAACTCGGCACCGGGATGTTTCACCAGCAGTATATAAGAGCCATTAGAAACCACTGCTTATCGCTTCTTGTTCTTAGAGCTGATTTGCTCAGATCAGATCAAAGTGTCACTTTTGAGCCGAATGGCTCGTGCAGCGGGATGCTTAACATCCTGCTGCACTTTTTTGTACGTACTACGTATTTAGATTAAGTAAGAATAGGAGCTAGTTATAAAGTAGAGTAAGATATATACGAAGTATAGCTTACGGTAGGTATGGAATAGAGAACCAATTCATTTAAACCTGAAAGGTAGACACCGGGGAAGGAACCTTGCCCCTTTTGGGGCCTACTTGTTAAATCTGTTTTATTTTTCCTGTTGTGCCACAGCACAACAGGTCTCTAATTTTGATTTCTGGCGGAATACACTGGGCTTGTAGTGCAATGTACGTCTGTGCGTTAGTTTGCTTTGCATATTAGAGCTACTGCGCGAGCGTCACATCATTGTTTAGTGCAAAAGTTACACTGTAAGCTGGAAAAATGTCAATGTGCGTTTGTTTAGTTCATGTGTGTCACATAGTGCGCGTGTGTCACATTGCTGATAGTACCAACATTTGACCTGATAATTTTGTTGGCAGCATCTTATATTTCCTGCGAACTGTAGTCATTTTTGGTCATGAAAGAATGATTACACTTCTCACTCATCAAAACAACCCATTCCTACATAATTTGTTGTAAGATTTTACATAAACAACTTATTGTAAGATTGCATAAAACCGCATTGAACTTTTGCATACACAATTTACAATAAGATAATTATCTGCTGCACAACAGGTTTTAGCTGACCTGCTGGTCAGCTTACTTGAACATAATTCTTAATACTTACTGAAGGTTTTGCCGCAGGTTGGGCTTGTTTATATTTTATTATTGAAGTCTTGAGCCTGGTTCATATACTCTAAGCTCAGTCTTTGTCCCTGTCCCCAGATTTCCCTGTCCTTCTGTGCTGCTCTTGTCCTTGACGAATGTCCCTAAGTCCTTAGGATAGATTGATTCACACTTTTTAAGAAAAAAAGAAATAGAACTCATACAAAGAAACATACAAACTCATACAAAGGACATTTTAACCCTCAAACTTAATTGGCTCCACTGGCTACTAAACATGAATCATAGGAAACTGAAAAAGTTTTGTAAACATGTAATATTTTTTAAGGATGTTAGAAGTAATGAAAAATATTCACAAAATGCTTAAAAACACAAAAGTTACTGCATAACACACAGTAATCACAAACACAAACTCGCGCTATTCTTTCACTAGGGGGCATATTAGTCTGACATTGGCTGCTCTAAGTCTAAAGTTCACCTGCAAGATCTTTATCCAATGGGAAACAAGTACGTGACGAAGACCATGCCAGGAGATTGGACTAGAGCGAAAATCAGTCTGGTGGCCCTTAGACTGTAGTTTTAGGATATATGTCATGTAGAAAAATTAACACCCAAGGACTCGCTAGCGATGATACCCAGGGGTCCAGGTCAAAGGTAGACAAGAATGAACCCCAAATTCGTGTTCAGCACCTCAAATTGCCCCTGGTACGAGTTTTTACCTCAAAAAGTGGCGGCAGGGCGTCTCCGGGTGATTTTGTAGGTTGTACAAACGTGGGCCCACCCACATTTGAGGGTATACCCTCATTTGTGGGGGAGGGTCCCCCCACGTTTGAGACCTATGGTCTGATTCGTGAGGGGAGTCCCCCCCACAGCTGAGGGCTGTGCCTTCATTCGTGTAGACAAGAGTACATAATAGCTTCTCACTCTATATAGAAGAAGAGTGAGACACTCTCCAGCCTGCCTGTGTTGTAGCACAGGCAGATGCGCTGGTCGTTTTCAGGCTACATGTTGACATTCTATGCAACATGTGACTGGCCAATCAGAAGCGAGCTTCTATTCTCTGATTGGCCGGCGCCTGTGCACGTGCTCCAATCATAAAACGGGATAGGGATAAAGGCTAATAACTCATTATTTATTCATAGTCTGCTTGTAAAAACATTAAAAAAGGTTTGCAAATACCTTTGGGGATATTTTGGCAAACTTTCAGCGAAATTGATTGAGAAACTTTGAAGAAATTCAGAAAATTTTATATCTCAAAAGTTTCTCAATCAATTTCGCTGAAAGTTTGCCAAAATATCCCCAGAGGTATTTGCAAACCTTTTTTAATGTTTTTGAAAGCAGACTATGAATAAATAATGAGTTAGTAAGCTTTTAACTCTATCTTAATGCTTATCAACGCATCAGCGATTATATACTAAAGTGTGTTACGCAGGGAATCTACGCGCTGATTGGCCAGTCACATGTTGCATAGAATGTCAACATGTAGCCTGAAAACGACCGGCGCATCTGCCTGTGCTAGAACACAGGCAGGCTGGAGAGTGTCTCACTCTTCTTCTATATAGAGTGAGACGCTATTATGTACTCTTGGTGTAGAGAAGTACCCCCCCACAGTTGTGGCCTTTTTCGGGAGATAATGGTCGCAGCTCGCAGCATCTCCGCGGCGGCCAAGCTGGGGTGCAGAAGAGTGGCATACTCTTCTTATTATGCAGTATGCACTCTAGGTAATAGCAAGAGTGCATAATAAGAAGAGTATGACACTCGTCCAATTCCTGGCAGGGGTCGGAATTACAACCTGCGACCATTAACTCCAAAAACAGGCCACGAATTGGACCATAGTACCACCCCCACAAACTGGACCCCGGTCCAAAACGTGGCAGGGGTACCCCCCCCCCACAAACCGACCCCGGTCCAAAACTGGGGGGGTCCCCCCCCCAAAATCAGACCCTAGTGGTCAAATCGTGGGGGGGGGTACCCCCCCCCCCCCACAAATTGGACCCCGGTCCAAATCTTGGGGGGGTACCCCCCCCCACAAATTGGACCCCGGTCCAAATCTTGGGGGGGGTACCCCCCCCACATTTTGGACCCCGGTCTGAAAATGGACCCTAGTGCCAAATCACCAAAATTTTGCTCAAAATGCAGTTTTCGGCCAATCTGTGTCCTGTTGGGGCTACTCAGCCTCAACTTTTGGCTTGTGGGGTTGCCGACCCCTGCGAGGCCGGGTACAACCCATTGTATTCGTTTTTCTGGATGCTTTATTTGAAACATCAAGGGTCCCCCCTTGTGAACTTGAAAAAATTTTGGTAATGGATTGGTATGAAAACTTTTTTCTATGGGTGATTTAGGTCCCAAATTGCGGATCCGACAAATGTTTTAGTTTGTGCCCGTCTGGACTTCCATACTGCCTCACCTAGGGCGTTAAAATGGGCAAATTTTCCAACAATGCGGATTCTTTGTTTTCTGGGGTAATTTGACCTCCTGAACACGAATTTGAGCTCCATTATTGTGTGTACGGCTCGCAAAAGCCTGTGCGACCGCCTCCCCTCCAGAGAACCAAGGGGTCCAATTTTCTAATTTGAGACTTTGACCTCCCTAGAGGTAATTTGGTCATTTTGGGCATTTCGAAAATACATTTTTTAATTTTTTTTTTAATTTTAAAAAAATTAAAGTTTTAAAAAATTTGACATTTTTTCAGATTTTTTTTGGAACGCTAATATTTGCTTTCCGGAATGCCGAAATAATCCTAAAACATCAAAAACACGCAATTGAAAAAATTTTAAAATTTTTATTTTTCCTAAAATTTTTTGATTTGTACCAATTTGAAGATTTTAAAACTTTTTTAAGACAATACAATCATACAATTACAATTCTAGGAAAAAATCTGAAAAAAGTCAAATTTTTTAAAATTTTAAAATTTTTTAAAATAAAAAAAATTTAAAAAATGTATTTTCGAAATGCCCAAAATGCCCAAATTACCTCTAGGGACGTCAAAGTCTCAAATTAGAAAATTGGACCCCTTGGTTCTCTGGAGGGGAGGCGGTCGCACAGGTTTTTGCGAGCCGTACACACAATAATGGAGCTCAAATTCGTGTTCAGGAGGTCAAATTACCCCAGAAAACAAAGAATCCGCATTGTTGGAAAATTTCCCTTTTAACCCCTAGGTGAGGCAGTATGGAAGTCCAGACGGGCACAAACTAAAACACTTGTCGGATCCGCAATTTGGGACCTAAATCACCCATAGAAAAAAGTTTTCATACCAATCCGTTACCAAAATTTTTTCAAGTTCACAAGGGGGGACCCTTGATGTTTCAAATAAAGCATCCAGAAAAACGAATAGAATGGGTTTACCCGGCCTCGCAGGGGTAGGCAACCCACAAGCCAAAAGTTGAGGCTAGTAGCCCCAACAGGGCACAGATTGGCCGAAAACTGCATTTTGAGCAAAATTTTGGTGATTTGGCACTAGGGTCCATTTTCAGACCGGGGTCCAAAATGTGGGGTACCCCCCCAGATTTGGACCGGGGTCAAATTTGGGGGGACCCCCCCCCAAGATTTACCGGGGTCCAATTCGGGGGGTACCCCCCCCCACGTTTTGACCACTAGGGTCTGATTTGTGGGGGGGGGGGTACCCCTGCCACGTTTTGGACCGGGGTCCAGTTTGTGGGGGTGGTACTATGGTCCAATTCGTGGCCTGTTTTTGGAGTTAATGGTCGCAGGTTGTAATTCCGACCCCTGCCAGGAATTGGACGAGTGTCATACTCTTCTTATTATGCACTCTTGGTTATAGGTACATGTAGAATTGCGTGTAACGATGTTCATCACTGAAATAAAACGCCTTAGACTTCCTTTATGCATTACATCTTTGGAGTTTGGACACAATAACCAGAGGCTTGCGAAAATCATGCTGGCCCGCGGTCGCGACTCGCGAGCTCTAGGTTCTAAGAATTTTAAACAAAAAAAGCACAACTCAAATTCCAACGGCTGATTCTTTACTTTCACACCAGTGAAAACAAATAATACAAACATGTGTTTCATTCGATAACTTTACACTTCATTGTTTAATCAGAAAAACAATTTTTTCACGAGCGTCGGCCGTCCACTCAACCTTCAAAACCCTCAAAACAATGTTTGCAAATCAATCAAGCAAATATGAGATTGCGTTTTGTCTTCTGAAGGTTCTACCACAGTCAAACTTTTGTTCAGCTAGCAAAATTAAAACATCACACACGTATGAAATCATGTACAGTAAGTCGACGCCCCGAAACCATTCATATAACAAAATGTTTTCGTCGTGCGAAATCCGTTAATCACATTTTCTTCCGAATTTGCTAGTCCTGAGAACAGTCATTATGCCCAGCAACACGCAGCAGCAGCAAGCCCTGACATCAAATGGCAGTATTGTGGTATCGACCAAGGAGAAAATCACAGCTAACAGCAGTGGCAATATTTCTCTAAAAATACTCACGGTTACAGCACTGCAAAAAGTGCAGATCATGATAAAATGTGATGGACCATATTTTTCCATAATTCCTAAACTAGATTAAACGAATCAGATGAGAGTAACTAATCTCAATGTTAATAAAGTTTTTGTGCAGAAGCCCGAGATGCGAGCCGTTTAATAAAACAGCTCGAAAATTACCCAAAAATAATTACGCCACTAAGCGTGTATAAAATTAAGTTTGTGGCGTGATTTATTCCTACATTTTCCGGTGGAACGGACACATACGTGGCTGCAAGTGTTAATCGACCCTAATTAGGCTCAATTCATCCTACAGCCGAATGTTCGCACCTGCAGCCGGAAAAATTACGAAAATATCACGCCACAATCAGATCATAATGCACTATTATTAGTGGCGTAATTTTTTCGTAATTTTGCCGGCTGCACGAACATTCGGCTTTTAAGACTTACAAAACTTTAGTCACGCCACAGATATTATAATCTCTGCACAGAAAAATAACGGCTAAGATGGTTGCAGGCCATCGGGTTATATCGGCGGCCAATCGTTGGTCGTAACTGAAAAAAAAGAAAAAAGACTAATCATACTAGTAAAAAAAGTAAGCTTTGGAACAAAGAATATATTAAGGGCTTTACAAACTTACAAACTTTTACTCACTACTTAACATACGACGAGCGTCTTGAACATAATATAAAGTAATGAAAGTGAAAAAATATCACGAATGATTTGCAATAATAGCTTTGGGATATATCGCCAAAAGTTTCGGCGACAACTGGATCATATGACAGAAAAGAAGGTTAAATCTATTCACATCGTTTTCTCAAAATTTTGCTGAAACTTTGCCGTTAACTTCATCCACCAAAACTTAAGGCGGCGCTCCGAATAACTGACTTTGGGCTGTAAAATGTTTCAGTCACGTTTTCATGACTTTGCTCTAGAAGAAAGGTTGTTCAGCAGTGAATTAGCTTTCGTTTGATATACATAACGTGTAGTCTTGTTAAACTTATTTTTTGACCTGAATTTTAATATGGCAAAATCTTTAAATCGATTTTCCGAAAAATTCTATATGGCTTTTGATACTTTTGATAACTGTTTTCCGTAGAGAATAGGTGACTGCAACTTTTTAAAAAGTCGTTTGTGTAGGCAAACCTTTCTAACAAAATTCCAAATTACGTTGAGCGACATTGACAAAAATACACTATTTTTCAAGCTAATTTTTCGTTAGCTACTTTTTGGCTTCTCCAACTTTTCTCAACGGTTATTTGCATTAAAAAATACGCTCTATTTTTTGACACCGTCGTTTGTGTGGGCAAACCTCAGGTTAGAAAAACTAGTGTATTTCGAGCCAAAACAATTGGATTAAAATTATAAGAAAAGATACACCTCGGCAACATAATTATCTACAGTTTAAGCTATAGGTCGTAAAATTTGAACAAAGTTTCGCTCAGTTATGCCGTTTGAAAAATTCTGCGCATCTAGCGAAAATAGAAATTTTCAATCGGTCATAAACATTCAGAACAAGGCAGCAGGAACGTGAAACCTACTCAAAAACCGAGCTTTGTAGATGACTTTAATATTTTTAAACGAAAGTTATTCTAGCTAAAACCTACGTCGACTTATAAGATAATAAAGTCATGGAAGTTATTCGGAGCGCCACCTTAAAACCTCTTATTTTCTTATCTATAAAGATCCGATACAAGTTAAAGCCGTATAAAAAGCCGTAAAAATGTGACAAAATCATGACAGCTGTATGTAAGGCGCCGTAATGTTGTCAGCGACACCTAACTTTTTGGATACACGACCGTAAATTAGTATAAATCCAAATACGTTTCCACTTACGTTAATTGTTTAACCCAAGCTATAGCATTTGGTGACAAGAATAGCAAGCATAATATCAGAAGATTCACATGAGAACTGATCGCTTGGTTGGTCTGAATAAAACTTGCCTGAAATACAGAAATATTTCTGTAAACCAATAAACTCTTAAAATTTTAGAACCAACCGAACGACTATCGTTTAGTACAAATTCATTCTGAAAGACCAAATAAAGAAGGAATTCTAACTTCGGACTACGTCTGAAATTCTCAAGCGTTGTTTAATGAAATAAAACATCATAATGATGAAAACTACTTTGTACATGACATACTACATACTGCAATCTGTGGGGTCAAGTATTTCTTCATGTTAAAAAACGAAAAAAAAATACGCACTACAATCATGCGCAGCCCCTTTACAAACAAGCCCCACCTTTCAATCCGTATTTTTAGCCAATCAGCGCGTAGCTTTTGTGTAAGGCTTTAAAACAATATAATACTTTATAGTGCTATTAGTACATAATACATTATAGTGCTAATAAAGTGATAAGAAAAAAGATAAACAGTTAATAAGTCAAGTATATAGCTTATAAATTTAGAGATATTTTGTCACAGCCCATGTACCTCTTAAATTGAAGGCATAAGAGGTGTCTCACTCATCTTCTGTAATACTGAGACCGCTATTTTGAGTCTTGGTATTACAACAAAAGCGTTCTGATAACAAGTTACCAGATAAAAGCATTCCATAATAAGGACTGGGTAACCACAGAACGCCGTACTGATGACAACCTGGGTTCCAAACAACAGTAGACGGGAGGTAGTCGACAGTGACGATGCAAAACGTAATCTGAAACAACACCAAAGCGATGTTTTTTGTTTTTTTGTGAATTCGTTAAACTTTTGTGTGAAGGTCTAACTAAACTTGGAGTATAGGTATAATATTCTAAAATTTTTCAGGTATTTTGTGTTACTGTTGAAAGCAAGACGACAACTTAAATAAGAAAGAAAACAGGAATAGAGCGTCGGGAATCGAACCCAGGCCGGTCGCGTCGCCCTAGAGAATGCTAACCACTACACCATAGCCCTGAAGACTCTTCAATACTTTTTACAATAAAAGTACACGAGAGTATATTTTGCTGCCATCACAGTCCAAAGCCAAAAATACGGAGCACTGTACAAGTCCACTCGTACCAAACATATGTTAACCTCCAGTCACCAATAAACTAAGTTTTACCTAAAACTTTTCCAAAGCAATATGCACTTACGGTAATTGCAGAGAAGTGCGGATGATAAAAGCCAGCATCCGCAGAAAACTAAAGACACCATAGCAGCAGAACCAGATAAGCGTTGCATCCACAAAATAAACTAGGCTGAAAATATAAAAAGAGTGGCAGAATAATCAACGTTAGGGTTCATTCATACTTGCAGCTGTAAACCGCTCAGCCGGCAAAATTATGAAATAATCACGTTTCTAATCGCGAGATCACAGTTTGTAGCGTGATTATTTAGAAATTCTGCCGATTGCACGGACATACGGCTGTAAGTCACAGAAAACCGAAAAACAGTTCTACACAGGTCGGCAGTCAAAACGTAAACAATGACGGGTAAATGTGAACCGGAATAGCCATTGAAATAAACGGGCATAAATTTTAAAGGGATCCGGGATGATTTTTAGTTAAATTAACTGAGCTAAACTTACGTACGTTATACCCGTGCAAGATGAATTTATTTTCAAACGGTAGTTTACGGACGCGTTTGAATTCGAATTAAAACGCTGATTTATTTTGAGTTGTTAGTGCAGTATTAATTCCTAAACTTCAGAAAGTCCAAAAAATGTCCAGTTAATTTACTCCGATAAAGAATTGGGCCCTTAGTAGCACCGTGCCTATAGTTGCCCTACAACTTACTGAGTAAATTTGACAGCTCTGTTGAAGCATAACAGCAAACTGACAAAAACTGCGACACGATTCTTACCTAAAACACAAAAATAACACTTTCTTTACATTAAGAACCCAAAGGATTATGAGCCATTGGGTCTTGATTATGAAATAGAATATTATCATTATACATATTTCTATTTCTAACACATTTCAGAAGAGTGAGGTGGGGGCAGACACAGTGAAAATTTCTGCTTTATGTTCACAGTTGCCAACGGCTAAAATAAAAGCCCCAATTCTAGCTCGGTGTGGTTATGCCTGTAGATGGTTAACGTATAAGAACTGGAAGAAAATAATAGAGTTCAGGGGTGAAAACATCGGAAAAAGCTTGCTTCATCTATAATAGCTATGTAGCTTCTTCTAGACGCTGACTTGAGCATGTCATATTGCTAGGTATTAGTTAATTGCCAATACTAATAGTAATTATAGCTCACTGACTAGATTCAACAAAGAAATACACAAAAACCACACTAAGCGACACCGTTACAGCTAAAAAGTCGCCAAGAGGTGGTTTTGAAAAAAAACTGTGCTATGGGGGACTCAAAATGAGGGAGGAGGCGACAAAAAGAGGGAGGGCCGGCAGCCCCTGACCACTAATATCCTGTGCTCAGGTTATGGTGTGCTATTGTGTAGCTAGGACTCAAGTAGAATAGTGATCAAACATAATCTCCCGTCCAGATCACATAACGTCTGCACAAATTACCAAAGATCTTACTGCTGCAGTAACAGAAGGTTATCAACATTAGCCACCGGTTAAACCCTTCGGTAGTTGGTCTAAATCTACACATAACTTTTTTTTAAATAAATCACAGTTTGAAACTGCTAAAAAAACACCCGTTAAGGATAATGCTACCTGGAATTATGACGGCCAAACGGTAGTAATTACCATACAGAATCAGACTTACCAGTTAAATATACCAAGTACAGAATGAACTGCAGATTCAACAGAAATTCCGCATGGTAGCGAATAACCTGAAAACAACGTGCTAATGTGCTATGATGAACTAAAACGTCATACAAGATTACCAGGCATATTAGCTGCATTTAAGCAACCAACAAACTATTTCTCGATCATTCTTCACTACTCTGGCTTAAGGGGGGGGCACCCAGGTCAAAAATCAAAGTTCACCAATTTTGCTTGTTTTCACATAATATGTTACTCCCCCAAGGCACCCCAACCTCAGATAAGAACAATTAAGCTTGAAAGTGCACTTTTGGTTCAGTGCGTTTGTCAGTGTATTTACATAGAAAAAATTGCGTACAAAAGCTTAAAAGTAGCCCTTACTTGGACAATTCTAACCCAAACCACACCAAGCCAATCAGGCTGAAACTTGGCATAGCAGTAGACCACATGTAAGCGCAAAATCGTATGATTTTTTATATGTATTTTCAATTTTAAAATCGAGGGCGAAAGGTGAAAAAATGGCCGTTTTTTGAGCCGCCAAATTTGAGTGATTTTACATTTGGCGTCACAGCTCAGGCCATGGGCAAAAATTTAAAAAAAATGGATCCTAGAGGTTGAGATATGACGTTAGGCTATCGAATCATGCAAAAATCAGCTTCGTCAGTGTTAACAAAAATTTCGAGTGAAGGGACGCTTTGCAACCACAAAAAACTTTTTTCGCGCCTATGATTTACACGTAAAATTGAAATTTGGGAGCCCCTAGTAAAAAATTGGCAAAAGCATTGGTTCCAGTTTGTTACATCTGCGATGCGCCTTCCGTGGGGCTACATTGTGTGCAAATTTGAAGCGAATCGGAGAACCTAAAATTTTCACTTTTTTAGGTAGCCCCCCCCCCTTAAGCGGCCGTATATTTTCTCAAAATTAATTACGGTTAAAGTAAGGCTATGCGATCCCAATGGTAAAATTAAGGTAAAGCCATATTCTCAACAAGGACTAAAGCCAATGTGATAGGTTAAAATTCAGGTAAAAAAGCCTTCAACTTGTTTTGCATCCAAAAATAATTCTATTCTACAATTTTTCTAAAATTTTCAACATCAACGATCGACTTTAGCCTTGTTTTCAAGTTTAACTTTACCATTACCCATATAATTAACTTTACGTTAACTTTACCGTTTTACCAATAGCTAAAAATAGCCTAACTTTACCCATGGGTAATTTTGAGAATACGGTCCCGTTCCAAGACAACACAAGCGTACAAAAATTACCAAAGCAATGCTTTGTCCAAAATCTGGCTGGAGTTTCAGCTGATAAACATCACAACTTGGATCAAGAAAAACATTCAGATAAGCCGTATCAAATCCGGGGTACAGTCGAATGCCCAAAATATCCGTAACGTTTACTGGGTACCTGAAAAAAACCGTTTAGGATTAAGCTTAAAAGCCGGCTTAAGAAAATCCCCGTGGAGCAATTTACAATTTACTTGGACAGCGGCCTTTAAAAAACGACTTCTGTAACAGAAACGTAATGCCTAGAAAACGATTAATTGAATTTAAACTTACATACTTTAAATCTAAGCCGATAGATATCATTTTAGATAACAGCACAGCACCCGATTCATGTTATAGCCCGTATCTTTTCAGCTGCCAAGTTACGAAATAATCACGCCATAGAGTGATCTAACACAGTATATAGGCGTGATTTTGTAAATTTGCAGACTGAACGAATAATGATACTGCAGTAACAATGAGTAAAAATCATGAAACAGTATTTTTTTACGTATATTGTCTTGCAAACGCATTCGGAATAGTATTTTTAAATTACAACTACCTACTTTATTGTTTGTACTTCATAAATTTCTAACCTTACGGCCCGGAAAACACTTTGACTCGAGTCAGCTTCTACTTGAAACCACATGCTGGGCCAAAAATCTAAAACAGAAGTAAATATAAATCAAAAGGTTACAGGTAGTGCGAAGAATAACTAATCAATGCATAGCAATTTTTGTTAAAACTGCCAGTGGCGTACCCAGAAAAAAAATTTCGGGGGGGGGGAATGACTTTTCGATTTTTTGTAATGGGTTAAAATGCACTTTTTAGCAATTTTAACACTCGTAAAACGCCTTACACGCAAGATTACTAAACCACAAGGCTGCAGGAGTCTGGGGGCGGCAGCCCCCAGGAAAAAATCCCAAACAAAAACCAAAAAAAAAAAATAAAAAAACAAAATAAACATATAATAATAAAACAAAAAAAAAAAAAAAACAAAAAAAAATAAAAAAAAAAAAACAGTTTTTTTTCGCGGCCCCTAGGGAAAACAAAACAAACAAAAAAAAAAAAAAAAAAAAAAAAAAAATTTTCAATTTCTTGGCCAAATTCTGTCAATTGGAGGCGTATCAGAAAGTTTTTCCGGCCAGACCATAAAAACCAAAGGACATAAGGTTGCAGGGGTCTGGGGGCGGCAGCCCCCAGAAAAAAATTGTCGATTTTTCCAATTTTTAGACCGAATTTGGTCAACTGGAGACGTATCAGAAATTTTTCTGACAAAATTTAAAACAAAAGTTAGGAGTGTCATATCAGACAATGTATTCCACAAGTAAATGTAGCATAATATACTCGTGTAGACATGCACATGCAGCATAATGTAGTTGTGTATACATGCATAGGCTTTGATGAAAGACAATAACGAGGAATAGTAAGCCACCTAGTAGCAGGGATCTGGGGGCGGCAGCCCCCAGAAAAAAATTTGGGAAAATTTTTGATTTTTAGGCCAAATTTAGTCCATTGGAGACGTATCAGAAAATTTTTCCGGCCGGACCATAAAAACCAAAGGGGGGACCCTTGTGTAAAAAATCACTGGGGATAAATTTCGGGGGGGGGGGGGGATTACCCCCCACCCCCCCCCCAGGGTACGCCCTTGAAAACTGCTGCCAATGAACGAATAAGGGTCGATTGGGGTTGAAATTTCAACAAAACAGAGACCTGCTGTGCTGCAAGTTTGAAATTTCAACTGAGCTAAACCCATGGTTAACGAAAACCTACGAAATTTGTAATGAATCAGGCTATTATTTCATAATGAAATTATGTGTAAATCATAAACACATGCGTAAAAACATGGTTTAGTAAAGCCACCTTTCTAAAATCCACCCTAAGACTTTTATTTCTGTACTATACCAAAACCTTGTAAAAGTTTGCAGCGCGAAAAGTCATCAAACTATAAACGGTACATAGTTGACAACGTTCTACGTTGAATCAAACGGAAAAACCATTTCGACCTACTAATCCGACAGCTTAAAAACATTCAATCAAATCAACTTGATCTAATAGAATCCTATCCAAACTTAAATTTAAAAAACTGCTAAGCAGATAGTTTATAGTTAACCTTTACTATTCCGAGTGTTTTTGTCACAGTATGGCAACAGTTGAGCGGTATAAGCCAATAACTCTGAATTAATCCCTAGCAGATTAATTTTAATCCATAAGGCTTTGGTCGAGTTAAATTCCAATTCCATCCGGTACCAAAATCGACTTCCTAGGTTCACTATCAATTCATGGGGTAGATTTTTTCGGACGATCAGTCGTTTGCCTAATTCACTTGAGATAAGACCGAACTTCGCTTCCGATTTAATCTGGATTAAAGTTAATCCAGATGGGGTTACAATTCGGCTTAGATTACTAAGTGGCTGGCAATAGTCAAACAAATCGTTGCAGTGAAAAATAAAATTATCCAAAGTTTGGCTCGTCATAATTGTGATCGGTAAGTCATCGGATCGAAACTGAGCTGAGATTAAATGTAGAGATTTGATAGGTCCGTCCGTAGGCTTATCTAAAATATTAACTTCATGCCAAGGATCTATATCTATACTCCATTCACGGTTACACTCATGTCCGCTCAGCCAGGCAAAATTACGAAATAAGCACGCCACTTGATCTGATAGTGATGTGATTTTTTTCGAAATTATGCCGGCTGAACGGACATACGGTTATAAATACAAATAGATCTTAATAGGCAGGTAATTCTGATCTGATTGACTACGCTAAGTATTTACGTGTGCAACCTAAGGAAATATGAATAATATATTTAAGATTTTTTGCCTAGTCCTAAAGCTTTGGAAAATTAAAACCAATACGATACCGGCACTCCTTCTAAATTATAAGGTAAATTATCACCGGTAAACTTTGCGGTAATACCGTCGATTTTTTAAGTAAAGCCTATAACCGAGTATAGATTCATATAGACAATTTTGCATATAGTATTCAAGCAAACCAATTTAGGAAAAAACGGGGTTATAACATAATTAAAAAAAACAAAAAACTAACCCAGGGTAACAACAGGCCAGCGTGACAAATTTCGGCTGGCTAGATTTTCATCTCTCACATCATGAAATCGACGTGTAAAATATGGCGATCTGAGATGAAAATCGGCAACATTTTGCAAAAGTTTCGGATTTCCTGAGATTTTTTCCGATTTCGAATCCCAACAATCAAATAATATTCGCACCAAAATAACCGTCAATGGATTACACCATACAATGCACAGATGGTCAGCGCTAGACCATAGAAAAGGTATGGCTGTGGATACAGTGCTCATTTGCATATTTGTCTGAAAATGTAAAAAAGTTGAATCTGACGCGATCTTCTTTAAATTAACTAGTAATTCAACTTAAAGTTTAGTAACTTAAAAAATCAGCAGAGGTTTGTGCCCTACAAAATTACACTCAAACGCTACTGGCACAATATCTGACACATTAATAGAATAAACCCGAAATGTGTCCCCACATAAACTGGGTTTGTCTGTTTGCTATCGAGAAAAAATGCTAAAAAATGGTGTACCATTAACCAAAAATACAAAACAATATTGAGTCAAACTTGTTGAGTCCAAAGTTTAGCAGTAGCTATTTACACTGTTCTGAAATTTTGTCCAATCAGATCGGACAAAATGATCACGTGATCCGCCACCAATGGAAATGAACATCACGTGCGACAGCTGATTGGCCAATTCCAGGCTAATGTTGTTGATTTTTCTGTAGAAACTTGTCAGATGGTAGTCCATTGGCAGAACTAAAAAAGGAATGATTTGCCCAGGACCAATTTGCAGCTTAGTAAGATTGGTGAAAAAATCACACAATTCGTCAAAATGTATACGTAACGTCCTGTTATTCGCGTATATTGCATTATATATAGCAAAATTATCTTTAAGCTCGATTCACGCCACAAGCTGATCTAATAGACCATTAGTGGCGTGATTATCTACTAATTTTACCGACTGAACGGACATACGGCTGTATATAAGTATGAATCGACTGTAGCAAACCAAAGTCACCCGTCCTTACTGGGCGCAGTGTGTGGGCTGGCGAGTGTAATGACTATTTTTACCAAACTCTTGTCCACATCGTCCCTCGCTAGCAGACCTGTCGCGACGATGCCGCCCTTAAACATTTCGAAGCAGTTTATTCGAAATTAAAAAGTATTTTTTCCAAAATCACATTTCAAAAGTTTTATTGTAGGTTCATACTTACAGCCGTTGGTCCGTTCAGCCGGCATAGTTGCGAAATAATCTTGTCACTATATTGTGTATAAGATCAGCTATGGCGTGATCATTCTGTAACTTTACTTGCCGGCTTAGCGGACATACAGCTGAAGTATAAATCTAACCTTATTCACACTATTGACTAGAAAAATTTCATGACGATTAAATAATGCTATTTAGTTAATAGTACCAAGAGTACATAATAGCGTCTCACTCTATATAGAAGAAGAGTGAGACACTCTCCAGCCTGCCAGTGTTATAGCACAGGCAGATGCGCTGGTCGTTTTCAGGCTACATGTTGACATTCTATGCAACATGTGACTGGCCAATCAGAAGCGAGCTTCTATTCTCTGATTGGCAGACGCCAGTGCACGTGCTCCAATCATAAAACGGGATAGGGATAAAGGCTAATAACTCATTATTTATTCATAGTCTGCTTGTAAAAACATTAAAAAAGGTTTGCAAATAACTTTGGGGATATTTTGGCAAACTTTCAGCGAAATTGATTGAGAAACTTTGAAGAATTTCAGAAAAGTTTATATCTCAAAAGTTTCTCAATCAGTTTCGCTGAAAGTTTGCCAAAATATCCCTAGAGGTATTTGCAAACCTTTTTTAATGTTTTTGCAAGCAGACTATGAATAAATAATGAGTTATTAAGCTTTTAACTCTATCTTAATGCTTATCAACGCATCAGCGATTATATACTAAAGTGTGTTACGCAGGGAATCTACGCGCTGATTGGCCAGTCACATGTTGCATAGAATGTCAACATGTAGCCTGAAAACGACCAGCGCATCTGCCTGTGCTAGAACACAGGCAGGCTGGAGAGTGTCTCACTCTTCTTCTATATAGAGTGAGAAGCTATTATGTACTCTTGATAGTACATACATAGTTTATGTAATTAATACTAATTGTAAATGCCAACTTTAATAGTTAGCCACTATAACTGACAATCAATAATAATTCTTGTATACATAGACTAGAATGTGTCAATATCAATAAAATTAACGAATTTTCAAAACCCATTATTTAAGTAATTATTTCAGTCGGAAAATATTGCACAAATTTACCATTAAAAATACAACAAACATCCAAACAAGCCATAGCATTTCTTGGTACAATAGCAGAGTACAGAATCACATTTAATAAATGGTTAACACTATAGTCATGTTCATATTCGTAAATCGTAAGATAAGTTTAAGAGAATGAATTAGTTCTGAGATTGCATCTTAAGTTTTCTCGTAGTTATAAATAAAAACAACAAGGCCCCTTACCATAGAATGGCCAACTATAATGATTCCGCTTGGTCTATGCCTTTCTGCGTACAAATTGTAAATGGCTTGTAAACAATGCGCCGCGAAATCTGAAAAAATCAGTTTTATATGATTTTTTAATTTTATTATGATATCTCTAAATTAGCATCAATTTCGAATCCCCAGATCCCGAGCATCAAGGATAATAAAAATTAATTAATACTGATGATAGAGTACAGATTTTCTTTTAAGTCGCCGCCAGTAGAACAAAATAAAAAACTCAAATCCAACGACAAGACGCTTTCCAGCATTTCTAGCGTACCGGTTTGTCTCTGGATATATCCACCATAAACACCCGACAATTCCTATAAAGTATAAAAAACGTCTTAATAGTAGATTTTTTACCCAGATAAAAAATAAATATGCAAAAATGAGACATTTGAAAATACGGCCAGAAAAATTACTAGGTAAATATACATATATTTTAGAGTAAATATAGATAAAAGCACGTCACTATTACACTGTGCTATGTTACCAAACATGCTGTAACAAAATAAGCAGAAAATGAATTGAGAATAAACCAAATTTTACACAAAAAATTTACTTCATCAAAATCAGCTGCAAAATAGTCGAATCGTGGTGCTTTTGGATTCTGCAGGGCGATAGTTTTGCGCAATGAGACAGAAGCCAGCGAGCGAACTAAAAGAAATCAAGAGTGGATTTCACAAAGGCAGATTGCTAAATCATGGTTTAGGTACGTTTTCAAATGTTTCATATTTCACTACGAAATATAGTAACGAATCAGGCAATAATCGTAATGAAATTATGTGCAAATAATACAAAAACGTACGCAGAACAAAGACTTGCCACGAGTGATACGCACTTAAAGCAGGCTAAAAACTCGACCGTTTATTTACGTAATTACGTACGTACTAATGTCAGACTAGATACAAGCTTTCAGCATATAAAAGGTGACATAGTTTTCATACTCAGGATATAAGTATAACGTGACATAGTTTTCATACCCTTGTCAGATGAACGGACATTCAACTAAGTTAAGATAGCCACAAATAAGTCTCCAAGAACTTGAATCTAGGCTAACTCATGTAGTTTCTGACCTTGTCTGTAGCTTCCAGCATTCCCATGTAAAAATAGAACTGGATATCCCGAAAATTCGCCACGGCTACAAAAACAAAATTCCATTAAAAAACGATTTTTTAAAGTCAGATTATTCCTTCAAAAAAACTGCTACCTTAACCGCTTAGATCATTATTCCGAATTATTTGGCGGTAAAAAATGAGCTTCAATTTCTATACAACATAGTTGTAGGAAAAGGAACTTAAGGGGGCGCTCTGAGTAATTTCAAATACATCAAATCGCTATAATTTTTGATTTTTCTTGCTGACACGAAGTTTTTAGCACAAGTGCAACCAAGATAGACACCAGGAAAGTATTTTTGCAAAGTTTCATAACTTTATGAGCATTGTAGCTAATTTAATGACGGCATCAAAATTATTTTGCACCATTTGACTAATTTTTGAAATGACGTATATAGTTCAGCGGTGCCTTAACCAAATTTAACAATCAATGGCTTAAATTGAAGACAAATATCTTGGCGAGGTGCCAATTTTTTCGAATTTTAGTTATTTATGGCAAACTTTTAGCAATTTTAATTTTTATTGTAAATGACGTTTTAAAAAGCCTATCAGATTGAGGCAATTCATAAAAATTACAATTGAAGAAGTTCGGCACCTCCATATACATCTGCTCTAATAGTTGGCAAAGTTTCATGCGAATCTGTTTTGGCAGCTGACAGTAATCGTAAAAAATGCGCCCTGTAGCCTAATCTCAGAAACCTGAAGTACACATACGTATTTTTAAAAAATAGCGCTAATTTTTTAGTACTAAAATCCGTTGAGAAAAGTTTCAGAATCAGAAGCCATAATGTATCTAACAAAAAATTAAGTTGAAAAGTAGCAGAATTTGTGTCAATGTTGCTGAACGTATTTAGGAAACTTTTTTGAAAGGTTTGCTTACAAATACAACTTTTTAAAACGTTGCAGCTAGCAATTCGCTACACAAAACTGTTTTGAAAAATACCAAAAGCCATATAGAAATTTTTGGTATAGAGATTTGCAGATTTTTTCCCATTGAAAAATAGATTAAAATTTCAGGTTGAAGTTGAACAAAATTTGCCGTTATGTACATCAAAGAAAAACTTGTTTAATTCTAAACAACTTTTCTTCTTGAATTAACTAAAGAAAACTTTGTGAAAAAATTTTATCGCCCAAAGTCGGTTATTCAGAGCACCACCTTGGCAGTTTGTTTGATATAAAGAAACATAATTCTCTTTGAGAGTCATGTCTTATGTTTTTTCCTATCAATTTGACTGAAAATCCCGCCAAAAATAATAGCGAAACTGACCTGAAACGGACTGCCTGGGATCTAAAAATAAAAAATAAATCAAGTATGGACATTAACAGACACGTATAAACATTCGCACACTCACAAGATTAACCAATTCAAATCTGAACAAAAATTGCTTGTGTTGTAAATGAGAATTAGGGCCTATGAGACTCGGGGGCTGCGGTGTAGTGGTAGCATGCTTGACTTCGAAGCAGGCGGCCCGGGTTCGATTCCCGGCGCCCCCATTTCTTTCATTTCTTTCTAAATTGGGGATCCTCTTTCTTTCAACACTTGACCCTCGGCAAAATAGAAGCACGCGACTAATTACGAAAAGAATGAATTGTATTCTGATCCGCCTATATTAGCAACTGGTAGAATATTATGCAATATAAAATATATACAACACAAAACATTGAAAACACACCAAGGTCACGTAATCAAATCCAAAACACTCCGCTATGACTAGCACACCGCTGTACTGATGTTATCCACTATTTAATTTTAAATATTATAATTAAAATATTACCCTTCGCCATAAATATAGAGACCGTAGGAAGGAAACTGGCGTTGTACGTCGAATGGCAAGAGGATTTGCTAAACAGAATCCATTGAATAAAACATTGTAAATTTTCACTGAATTAGTTAAAAATTAATAAATTATAAATCAAGTTACACTTTTTTGCAGTTCAATAACATGTATAGCCTGTTTCCTTAAAAATTGTGGATGTGGCGCGTGGCGGTGTGAAGAATACATGAGAATCAAGAACAGTGTTTTCTTTTGAGCACAAAACGTCGCACTTTTGTAAAAATTTGTAAAATAAATTCTGTAAATTTCAATAAAAAATTTCTGAAAATAAAAAAAAATAAAATATCGCTGACAACACTAATTTCGATGTCGCTCTGGCTTAGCACAATCTATGCACTCTGTTTTTCAGCCTAATAAATTTTAGAAGCCAGCCTAGCTGCTTTGCTAAATATTTACGTCTGTGCTACGCTAAAGTATGAAGTTGCAGATTATAAAAGGAACGTGGAGATGGCTACTTATAACAGTCAATACAGCCCGTATGTCCGTTCAGTCGGCAAAATTACGAAATAGTCACGCAACTAATAGTGTAGATCGGATCGTTATGTGATTGAGTGATAGCCATCGATCACGCGGTTATTTACAACGATCTGTTGAAACTGATTTTGGAAAATATTTTATTAAGCTGACTGCTTTAATACAAACATAATTTCGAATTCACACAGACACAGACATGACTTGAGTATTGCAGCTTCAAAAGTATAATAATATATATAATATAACAAAAGATATACTACAGCTACAAAATTAAAATATCGCTGTTGGTATGAGGAATGGCTAGCAGCATGACTGAGTCGAGCCTCACATACAACATACAGGACAGGACTAAATCAAAATATACAGAATATAGTTATGGATAAAATAGTCAAGTAACCGGGATTGAAGCTAGGGCACTACTCAAGCAATACCAGCACTCTCTCTTAGCACCACCGGCTCCAACTCAAACTATCTTTTTGTGTTTCCGTTTGAGCTTAGATAGCTAGTGTGTAGGTTGCGTTGGTAATGGCTGAGTTACTATAGTATGTGGACTTTGGGCCTTTCATTGTAGGTGAAGTCGACGCACGACGCTTTTTTGTCGACGCTTATGTCCGGTTTAGGTCTCCAGATTCCGTATTCCAGACTTGTGCATAATCCTGTTTTGTTCAAGCCGCTATTTTCCGGTAGTCTGATTTTTCCGTCAACTTGTAATAATATTTTTCATTTTATATTTCAACTGTTATAACCAAATAAAACGACTTATGCTACAATTAACAACTAGAGTGTAGGTTATATCCGCGATATATTCCATGAATAACGACGTAGTTTTGTAATCATTAATTCTACAAATAAACAAAACACAGATATCAAGTATCCCAGTGTTAAAGGTGCTAATGTTAAGCCTATATTAAGCAGCTCAGACAATACAGTGGTGCCAAGATTCATATTCAATTCCAGTACAGTGTTCAACTTCTTTATTAATGAAAAATTAGTACGATTCACTTCTTTTGAAAATATTCCAGTTTGAAGCCAAGCTTGATCAACTAGCTTAGCAATCGACCGACTATGTTTCGAAAAAATTAAATGTTTCGAAATATACTGCTGGTCTCTAATGTACACCTCTTCAAAGTATGGCCACATTTCCATACACTGATTAAGTACATCGGCTCGGTTGCTGACATAGAATGCGGATCGTGAAGGAAGCTGCAAAATGTGAATACAAGCAGCTTTCGTAGTCGTGAAAGATTCCAATTTAAAGGAGGCGCTTAAGTTATAAATTCTAGTATTAAACACAATCAACGATTTGTTGTCGAATTCAAAAGAAGGACCAAACTCTGTATCAAAAGTAATTAACCATTTGTTCTTATCGGCAGCATGCAGCATATCCGATAAACTGTCAAATGACAGAGGGTTTAACGCTAGCAGCGCTACAGAATTACTAACTACATAAGTCGTATTGTAAATATTGAGAACGGTGAGAAAAATGACCAAAATATTAATGATACCAGTTTCGTGATTTTGTATTAAAGGCAACCTTTTTTGCAAAATCCATAACAATGAAATAACAGCGAAAATGGATAGGGCTGGTACCAGTCTCACGAAAGTTTGCTGCACGGTTTCCAAATCTGCGCCAGTTGAGATCTCATGCTCAGCTTTGGTATAAATGCCATAGACAACTGTTTGAGTATAAGGCGATGACAGGATGAAATATTTGTTCAATTCGGGTTGAAACCTGGTGATATAAGCGATAGTATCAAGTGTTCCGTTAAGTAGAGCGACTAGCATTGCATGAGTGTTGGGAAACGTTTTTACTGATACTGCTTCGGTTGATCCCAAGAGCTTGGCGTATACTTGACATACAAATGAACCGATGTTAGTACACTTCCGAGCAAGGTCGATTTCTGGGCTGATACAGCTGTCTGAATGAATCGTGAGAAGTCCAATAGTGATATGTGCTGTGTTCACCATTCTAATGAATAGACATTCGAGTAGCAAATTTTCAAATGTAATTGTAAGCAAAAAATTATGCTTTAATGCTTTAATTATTACGTGAGGTATATATCTATTCACATTTTACTGTGAAATATAAATAGCATTACTTGACGTAATGATAAATTACAATGGGGAAAATACATGTAGTTGAGGGGATGAACAGGTAAGACGTCCCTCAAATTTGGTCCCAGAGAAGAAACTCGGCGTACGCAAAATTAGAAAAAAATCCTTTTACTACCTTGTTTAGTTATTTTTAGTATATAACTAAGCATATTATGGTCACTGTGGCATATTTTGAGGCAAAATTTTATAGATAGGATGGGATGTCACCGGACCAAAATTTTGGGGAGGAACCCACCACAGTCTTTATCAGACAGTTTATAAGCAAAAAAAACTATTTTATAGGTAGCCTTCCATATTGACCTGTTATCATGGAGCATTATTTCTCTATCTCATGTTCAACGAAGTTATATTTTCTTGAAGATGTTCATTTAGGCACCATGTGAAAAGTCCACGAACGTGACAATCATAATTGATAAGAGATAGATTCATAAGTACGATATACCACGGAAAGTATCACAAAAACCCAGACCGCCTACAGCAGGTGTTGATTTTGCCATCGTGACCGAAACCGAAACGAGTCTGGTCTCGACGTTACACCGAGATCGATATTACAATGAACAATGCTAACTGATTTCACGAGTCTATGCGAATTCATATATATTTTCCAGAACGAACCTGCATCATATCCCATTAGAAACTAATAAAACTAATTAGTGAACTGTTTACTGAAAACGTTAAAAGTTTAAAGAGGTTCAAATTTCTGCTGCAATAATTAATTTATAGAGTTTATTTAGCCATAATTGTCTTGATGCATATTACTGACGATTTTAATTTTATTAAAAACTCGATTTTGATTGTCAAACAACCGTCAACAGGTTTACAGCCAGTTAACAGACATTATGCTGATGTGTGTACATACTGGGTTTTTTCGATAGCTAACTTTATTAACTTTTAATCCTTTGGGTTGAAAATAGCTTGTAGCGGTTTATGCTCAGTAACTAGCGTAAATTTACGACCCCACAAAATTCATAAACTTTGTCACTCCAAAAATTATAGCTAACGCTTCACTTTTGATTTAGGAGTAACCTCTCTGTTTTTGATAGGGTCTTGGACGCATATGCTATCGGACATTCGGAAACGTCTGACAAAATGTGAAACAAGTTGGTCTAAACTACCACGGCACTGGCATCGCACGCTAATCCAACCGGCGAATTAGGGTTGTAATGAACAAAGACATCCATTAACGGCAAAGCCTTTTTCAATTTCTGAAAAAACGTTATTCGTAGTTTGACCAGCGCCAAACGACTCCTTTTTGAAGTAAGGCTGTCAGCGGGGCTGTTAACGTGGAAATATTGGCTATGAAGCGCCCATAATATTTAACCGCGCCCAGAAACACGATTTAACATTGTTAGGGTTGGGCAGTTTTTTTACGGCTTCAACTTTGTGCATGTCAGGCCTAATTCCATCTTCATCCAGTAACAATCCAAGGTATTCTACTGATGGTGCCATGCATGTGCATTACTGTAATTCACTCCAAAGCCCCAGTGACGAAGTTTCTCGAGTAACCGCTCTAGGTTAGCTAATTGTGTCGAGTCGTTCCCACTAGTGCAAATAATATCGCATAAATGTTTATACCCCGGGTAAATCCCTAATATCCTCATCCATGACCCTTTGAAAGATAGCTGGTGGGCAAGATGTGCCGAAGGGTAAACGCTCGCATTGGTATAACCACCACGATGTGTATTAGTAACAACATACTTCTGAGAGTCTTCATCTAAAGGTGAAGGTAGGCAGTGGCGTACATAGAAAAAAATTTCGGGGGGGGGAATGACTTTTCAATTTTTTGAAATGGGTTAAAATGCATTTTTTAGCAATTTTAACACTCGTAAAACGCCTTACAAACGCAAGATTACTAAACCACAAGGCTGCAGGGGTCTGGGGGCAGCAGCCCCCAGAAAAAAAATAGGGAAAATTTTCGATTTCTTGGCCAAATTCTGTCAATTGGAGACGTATCAGAAAGTTTTTCCGGCCAGACCATAAAAACCAAAGGACACAAGGATGCAGGGGTCTGGGGGCGGTAGCCCCCAGAAAAAAATTGGCGATTTTTTCAATTTTTAGACCGAATTTGGTCAACTGGAGACGTATCAGAAATTTTTCCGACAAAATTTAAAACAAAAAATGGGAGTGTCATATCAGACGGTGTATTCCACAAGTAAATGTAGCATAATATACTCGTGTAGACATGCACATGCAGCATAATGTAGTTGTGTATACATGCATAGGCTTTGATGAAAGACAATAACGAGGAATAGTAAGCCACATAGTCGCAGTGGTCTGGGGGCGGCAGCCCCCAGAAAAAAATTTGGGAAAATTTTTTATTTTTAGGCCAAATTTATTCCATTGGAGACGTATCAGAAAATTTTTCCGGCCGGACCATAAAAACCAAAGGGGGGACCCTTGTGTAAAAAATCACTGGGGAAAAATTTCGGGGGGGGGGAATTCCCCCCATTCCCCCCCCCCCTGGGTACGCCCTTGAAGGTAGGCATCGGCTGATCGATTTTGCTAAATGTTTTGTCCCCAGCCATTTCGGCGTACAGGTCAGTAGATCGCGATAACGGATATTGCTCAACATGAAGTTGTGCATTTAAAGGTTTGAAGTCACAACAGATACGGATAGTTCCCGACGTTTTAATTGCTAGAACAATAGGAAAGGCCCATTTTGAAAAATTATTTTTTTCCAAAATTCCACGTTCTATTAATCAATCCAACTCACCAATACGACTAAACTGCTTGTGTCTATTTCTAAGTCTCGAGTAGTTGGTTGGTGAGTTTGCAAGATAATAAAGATATCACAAATCCCCTTTTAACTTAAAAAGAGTCACCTTAAAAAGGCTCATGTTTGATACTCTGCTGGCCTAAACCAGTTGCGGATCTTCTACCAGCCTAGTCCTATCGTGAGTAGACGAAATACTATGCTTATCTGTTTCAGTCGTTGACCATAATAAAAACATACAGCCTAACAGTTTGTCGTAGGACTTGTACAGAGCTAAATATATGTTTATCTCTTGTCTGGTCAATTGAAACTGATTGAGAATGATCTTTTCAAATGATTTAGTAATCGCTGATGTACGCAGAAATAAAAAATTTGGGTGTTACGGTTTCAAAACTATTCCACTTAAGGTGGTAGTTTCGTATGTGCAGTTTTTGTCGCGATTCGCTCTAACCAACAGCTAACTTTATGAAATTTGGCACACATATGAGGCACTTTTAGGCAAACATATGGGCAAATTATTTGTTCTTTATAATCAGTTACACTATAGTTATAACAAAAAAAAGTAGTTTTTGACATTTTTTGGCTATTTTTTCAATATTTCGTAATTTTTAAATAACTTTTTCTCAAAAACAGTATTGATTTTCACTAAATTAAAAAAAGGAATCTAGATATTTTACTTAATATCAGTTTGGAACGTTAAAACGCAAATTTAACTGCAACTGTTTTCAGGAAATTGACACTTTCTGAATTTAACTCCGATTTTCACTTTAAAATGATGTGATGTAAAATTTAAGCTACGCATATCTTCAAAACTCGGCACCAAACTAGATAAAGTTGTACTACACTGTTGTGTCGTAACTCATGTTGTATAACTCATGTTGCCAACTGTTATATAACCAGGGTTATGAGCTCTGAAGTGTATCACCTCCATTTTTGACAAAAAACGCTCGAAAATACGTGACAAGACGTGATGTTTTATATTCGTTTTACCTAGCTTCCGTATTGTCGTTTGAATGTATTAGCGGTCATATTGGAAGACAATAGGTCACTTCAGACTATGGTGGTGGAATTTATTGCCATGGTTGCCATGGCAACGCATACGAGTTCATTATACTAAAATATACGTCATGTACTCGAAAGTGTCAATTTGCTGATTATGTGTGCAGTCTATATTCATAATATTTAACCAAAATGAAGAAAACTAAAATGTCTAGATTCCTTTTCTGCAATTATTGATAGGCATTGTACTTTTCGTTTTCTCAAGCCATAAAGTTTTACGAAATTCAAACAAGTTATATTTTGAGGCTTAAATTTATTTTTCTATTTTTTAAATAGAAGTTCTGTTTTGAAGCTTAGATTTAAGGTACTGAAGCAATTTGAAAACTTATATAAATTAAACTATACATGTATTGAGACACCTACCAGCGAATTTAGACTAAAATGAAATTAAACTTCATCAAGTCATATTCTTTATATAATCAAACATAGCGCAAAAACGGGAAAAAATGCAAAATTTGAGATTTTTCACAGCGTCTTTTGGATAAACTGTGAAAATTGTCAACAAAACAAATACATGAGCTTACAGTACCATTTTTGTTCATTACAATGCAAAAAACCGCTAATAAATAGCTTCTAAGACAACCGAGTAACAGCTCATCAAAAAAAGCTGCACATACGAAACTACCACCTTAAAGCACAAAAAATACTCCTATCACAAATTATAGAATTGTATCTTTGGTATGAGAATTGGTCTGTATCATGACAGAGTCACACAATAGAAATGATGGAACGGAATATGTATACATTTTGAAGGCTTTCAGGAAAAAACTAGTTCAGGAATAGGATCGCGAGAGCTAAAATCCAGAAGAGATCAGTGTCCCACTGTTAAAGGTGCTAATGTTAAACCTATATTAAGTAATTCAGACAGGACAGTTCTGCCAGGATTCATGTCCAATGCCGATAAAGTTTTCAGCTTCTTTTTTAATGGAAAGATAGTACCATGTACTTCATGCACAAATATTCCTGTTCAAAGCCAAGCTTCATCGACTAGTTTAGCAATAAGACTATGTTTTGAGAACAATAAATGCTTCGAAACATATTTCTTGTTTCTAATGTTCACTTCTTCGAAATAATGCCACATTTCCAAGCATTCAGTATCTACACTTGCTTGATTGCCAATGTAGAATGCAGACCGCGAAGGAAGTTGTAAAATATGGTAACAAGCATCTTTCGTAGTTGTGAAACTTCTTCACTTGAATTTGTCACCTAGATTACTAGAATAGGAAAATTTAGCACTATTGCAGATTTTGAGATTTTGAACTTTTTGTAGCTCAAAATATAAAAGAGCTTTTTACACGAAATTTTGTGTGTGTACACCCCTTGGCAATACCTAAGTGCTGGCAAAATTTCAGCCGGATCGGTCAAGTATTTTCTGAGATACCCCGGGGACCCCCCAAAATTCACGGACTTTCGCTCTTTTTTTTTCCCAGAACTTTTCTCGCCGGTAGTTCATCCGAGCGACATTTCGTATAGCCTGCAATAGACACGGAAAAAATGATTTTGCTCGGGTGTTTCCGTGAGAGGCTGTGCTGGGAGGGGGGAAACCCCTTTTTTGGGGTCCAAAAAATGACAAGTACGAAAAATTTTAGCACACTTTTTAAGAAGTTGCGCAAAACGGCCAGTCATGATCTTTTGCATGTGAGGTGGTACAGTAGTGGAATAAAAACTAACAAGGGCTTTTTTTGAATTTCGGTCTATAAGCCCCAGGGCATGCCCATACCCCCCGCCACGTGTATTACGGGGGTAGGCTCGCTACGGTCAGTGGAGCTATCATGGTTATAGCTGGAGGTCTATCGTTTTGTATACGAATATGAACCCATATGCTGTGCATTCACTGGTATTGTCACTTTCTTGCTCAGATGTCGAATAGTCCCCTAGACAGTACCCCCCTCTTGGCTGTATGTCATGTATGCGCGTACGTATCTTAACAGTAGAATAATTAAGTTTGCTGTTTGTTTTTCACGATAGTTCAAGTTTTTTCGTGTAATATGGATTGTGAACTTGCGAACATATCATATAAATACCCATTGCCCCACAGATTGCCCCCCCAGGCTGTTCCCAAAGGGGACTCGGGACCCTTTTGCATTTTTGGGGTCAAAAATTTTTTTTCGAGTTTATTCTCAAAAATTTGTCTCTAGGGGTAGTTTGGTGTCCTGAACACGAATCTGGGATTTATTTTTGCCTGTACCCACTCTGGACACCCATGGCCCCCAGGGTGCCACGTAGGGGGTCAAAATGGGTCAATTTTTTCGAATTTGAAATTTTGATGTCCATTGGGGTAATTTGACCCCCTGAACACGAATCCGAGGTTCATTTTTATACATATTCACTAAATATACTAGTAAGGAAAAATGCCCTTGTCGGGCGGCTCCTTAGGACGAATAGGTTACTGTCTGTCTAAAGCGGAAAAATACTTAGGCTGAGCTTGTAAAAGCATTGGTACAAGACTTTATTAACGAGAATATGCAATTCGTGTGAGCTCGTCAAAGTAGGTGGACTAGGTATACCTGTTGAGAATAGGAATACGATCTTCGTAGGGCAGACACTGTTTTCCGCACCCTATTCGCGCGAACTTACAGCCCGTTCTGGGTTTGTTTCTATTGTGTTTCATATTATTATTATTGTTGTAAAGTATATATGCTTGATAAAAAGGTTCTGTGAGATAACTGCAGACCTTATCCAGATCCTTAACTGATCGTTTGATCGAAATATATGTATATATATATGTACGTAGTAAGCATCTTACTTCATTCGACTTACTTCATTGGATCATATTTAATTTATGCATATTGTATTAGATTTGTGTAAGCTACAGTAGGAACAAATCCATAATCTGAGAGTCCATAATCGAAAAACAAGAGCTTACAAGAAACTGCGACCTAAATTGACCCATTTATGGCGTGCAAAATACATTGGTGCGAGGTAGGGTTTCAGCGTCCTTGTCAGCCGAGAACCTTAGCAATCCCTGACCGATTGTTTGCACACCCCCGAATTATTTCAGCCGTTCAGCCAACAGTCGACATTTCAGCTAAAATTATTATGAGTGCCCGCTGTAACGTTTTTGCCATTTGCCAATGTTGAGTTAGTGTGAAAAAATACCCTATGTTACATGAGCACATGATATAATTTAGCTGAAGGTCGCGCGAATAGGGTGCGGAAAACAGTGTCTGCCCTACGAAGATCATATTCCTATTCTCAACAGGTATGCCTAGTCCACCTACTTTGACGAGCTCACACATATTGCATATTCTCGTTAATAAAGTCTTGTACCAATGCTTTTACAAGCTCAGCCATAGTGTTTTTCCGCTTTAGACAGACAGTAACCTATTCTACCCAAGGAGCCGCCCGACAAGGGCATTTTTCTTTACTAGTTATTAATTCTAGTATTATACACAATCAAAGACTTGTTTTCAAATCGAAAAGGCGAACCAAGTTCTGTATCAAATACAATTAACCATTCGTTCTTATCTGCAGCATGTAGCATGTCCGATAGACTGTCAAATGATAGGGGGTTCAACGATAAAAGAGCTAAGGAGTTACTCACGACATAAGTTGTATTGCAAGCATTGAAAACGTAGAGAAAAATGAACAATACATTAATGATTCCAGTTTTGTGATTTTTCAATATAGGCAGCCTTTTCTGCAAAATCATAACAACGAAACGACAGCGAAAATGGTTAGGGCTGGCAACAATGTAAGCGATTGTATCCACTGTTCCGTTAAGTAGTTCGTCTATCATTGTAAGATGGTCAGGAAAGGTTTTCACAGACACTGCTTCAGTTGATCCCAAAAGTTTAGCGTACACTTGGCATAAATATGAAGAAGTGTTAGTACACTTGCGAGTAAGGTCGATTTCTGGGTTGACACACAGCTGTATGAATGAATCGTGAGAATTCCGATTCTGACAATAGTGCTGAATTGGCCATTCTGACGAATATACGTTCGCGTAGCAATTGGTGCGTACAATTAATTTAAAGAAAATATAAAAGAACCACTGCTTTACGTAATGGTACAGCAAAATTTAAGTAGGCTAAAAGACATAGTCGAGGAAGGGAAAGGAGGGAAAGGAGAAAACCTCCACAAAGTTTAGTGCCAGAGGAGGAAGGGCTTAACACCAAAAAAGGTATCCTGTTCTGGGCAATCATGGCCCTGTTCTCATCAATCCAACAAAAAGAGAGAAGCCTAAATGCTTAAATGCTAGCTCCCCAGTTTGTCTGTTATCATGGCGATATTAACTAATCATCAGAGTTTTAAGCCTATTTCACAGGATATGGAAAACGTGTTTTTTACACCATGGGGCACCACATGGGGTACCTCCCTCGCCGTTTGTTTTCCGTGTGGCACCTCATATATACAACAAACATACAGCCAACTAGTTGGCACTTTTGATGACGACGGGATTGTATACTATTGCTAGAAGAACCTAGATAACTTACTGTGATGCATTTATTGGGACTTGCTTTTTAAGCTGAACAGTAGAGCATGCACGGCATAACTCTACACACGACAAGCAAGTTGTGCGGATTTCAGTGCGACACCTTTAATCTACTATTGACAACAGTTTTTTTACCAAAATTGGTTTCACATGCACTTAAATTGAAACGATAACAATTCAACATCGCCAATTATTTTCACGCCCCTGAAACTGGGCTTGGGAGTGTTGGGTTTTCGTCCCCCCCCCTTTCAATTTTGCCATCATGCCCGAAACTGAAAACAGTCTGGTGCTGGTCTCGACAATTCGACATTAGATACACCGAGAGGTGTCACCGACCAATACCTATTATAATGGATACGTCTATACTACTATAATTTCACACACTTCCACCTCGCACGACTATGTGAGGTCAAGTCTAATTTTCCACTACGAACTGGCGCCATGGTGCTATTAGAAAATTTAATAAAAATAAGTAGTGAGTTGTTTACTGAAATGTTTGGTTACATTAAAAGTCTAAAAAGACTCAAATTACAGCTACAATATTTGTTTTTTATAGTCTATTTAGCCATAGTTGTGTTGATGCTTATCACTGACGAATTCAATTTTTAATAAAAACTCAATTTTGACTGTCAGACAACCGTCACAACAGCGTTAGCCAATGATATTTATGTTGATGTGTGATCTGGTAGCAAATTTTACGTCCAAAATCACCAAATTACAAAAACGCAAAACTTTCAAATATATATATGCTGAAAAGTCTGAAATTTTTAGCAAAATTGTGATATTTCTCACATAATTTTTGACTATTTGGCTTCGAGGCCTCAAGGCTTCGAGCCATATTTGCAGGTAGTTATGATTACTAGGTAGTTTCATTACTATTGCTCATATTTACTGATGAAGATGAACCTATATATAACTTTTAGGATCTTGGTTGTCCAGTGGTTATTACGGCAAATTCGTAACCATGAGGTCGCAGGTTCGATTCTTAATGGGTTAATTTACGTCAAACTTGTGCATTCTCGAATCCACGAAAGCTAGTCAGCAAATACACAGTGAATATACAAATTACAAGGCATTTCAGTGGTGACAAATGCAATTCTACAGTACAAGACGTGTAAAACCCACTCCGCATATTTACACTTTAACGCTAGGGCCCTGTTAGGATTCCAGAATCAAAATTAAAGCCTTTTTGGGCTGTGACCCAACAGAAAAAAACAAAGTATTACCATGCTCTAGTATGAGTTTGACAGTTCTAATTTTACTGATTAGACGCAACATTCAGCTGCCTAGAAATATGGATTGACTGACCTCAACTGCCAGTTCTTCCACTACAAATGAACAGAAAAGGTAACATACAATATACTCAGGGTACTGGTACATGAAGGTCATGTGACATCGATTAATATCGTCCCAGCTGAAGTAGCCAATCAGAGAGCAGCACAGCAGAGCAATGGAGAATAGTGAGACGATCAGCTGACTAATTCCGGCCAATAGAATTCTTTGTCGTGCTGCAAACGATTCCATTGAACAGCTGAAACAAATCTGAGACAATATCGTTGCAAAATGAAATTCACTAAACACTTCAGATCTAACCTTCGCCTTGACTTATCGCAGAGTAAATCTCTTTTATGAATTGACACAGGGTCAGCCAATGAAAGCCCCTCATCTGCAACTTACTGTTGAGCAACAATTCTGTCGGATGTCTAACAAGGTTGCGCGCGCCACTTCCTCATTTATGCAGCATGACTTCTGCGACTACTTGCTGAATAGAATCACGTTTCGTTTTCTCAAGTGGTACAACTATTTTTGTCACATAGCCTCTATGTAATTAACCGTGCTACAAATCTCTGATACGTGCTACTCTTCTAATCACTTAACTCCCAAGAGTGCACTCAGAGATTTGTTGCACTCTCTGAATACACGATAAGCATTGGCGAATTCGACGCAGCGTGCACTCAAAGATTTGTCGCACGCTTGCTAGAAGTAAGAAAGAACCTTAAAAAGAACGGAGAGAATCGAACCATTGCGCAACAAATCATCAAGATTCTTAGTCATCCATCGTAACCACTCGACCACGGCTGCTTCAGAACTAGTTATGTAGTTAACACCCAAGTTGTGATAAAATTAATGTGCGTACAGTGCTTGCTCATACACACCAGTTACTTAGCTGTTCCGTATCATTAATAATGTCATTTAATAATTATTCTGCACAATAACTTCTAACTCAGTGCTGTCATTCAAACATTTGGGGTGGAATGCATAAAGGCAGTCTTACGTTAAAACCAGTCTAAGGCGTTCTATTTCAGTAAAATGGAACATCGTAACGAAAAATTCTACACGTATTACATAGGATAGAATGTTCGCTTAGACTGTGTTTTAGCAAGACTGAGTTAAGACTGCCTTTATGCATTCCACCCTTGGCATCCAAGGTAGCGTAGCCGAGTGGTCTACGGCCCTGACTCCGGATCTGGCAGTCAGATGTGCGTGGGTTCGAATCCTACCGCTACCGTACTTTTTGTTTTTCACCGGTGTTAAGGCCATGTGACAAGTCTGTTGTAGCATGGCTAGCACTGACACTCAGATATTAGTATGCAACTCTGCTTGGAAAGCCCTCGTGCAAAGCACTCGTGCGCTGCGCGCACTCGTGCTTTCCACTCGGAGCTTTCCAGCGCATCGTGCATACAAATATCTGAGTGCACTCGCAGCCATGCTACAACCCTTACTTGTCGGACTTGGATTCCAACACTATTTCAATAGTACTCTTGACAAAGTGCATAACTAAACGACAAACGTGACACAAAAAACCTACGTCCTCGAAGCCAACAAAACGGTTTAAAGTTTATTGCAAGCCAGGCAATTGAAATTAAAAACAATATGAATATAAAACGAATAGAGATCACAGAAACAACACTAGCAGATAATCACAAAATATATCCTAAAATTAGGCTACCTTACCAAAAATTGTTCTATCCTTATCCAAACTAAAATGTCCATTTATTTTTTCCTTATTATTTACTAATTAAGTCATTAAACAAGTCTAGTGCGTCTAGTTTAGACTAGGTTGACCAGATGCACAGCATCAAGTCATTTAATATTGATAAAAACTTATCCATGTGAATTTTTGTGACGCGACTTCATCTTATGCAATATTGCAAAAAGGTTTTTAAAAAAGATTTGATGCACTACTAGCATCGTACTCACAAGTTCAATGTTTACACTGAGTGTAATGCTCAACGTGTAATTGCTCAATGTAAACATTGAACTTGTGAGTAGGATGCTAGTAGTGCATCAAATCTTTTTCAAAGTAATTGTAATGGACTGATATTACCTTTAAAGCGTCGATAATGCGTAAAACTAACGTTCATTGAAAATTTTTTAAAAATTAAAAATCCGTGCAATGGCAAAATCTTGTTGCGCATGGTGGTGCAAAAAGCAACTTTCTAACATTTTCCGTTCCAAAGGGATGATCGTTATTATGTTTTTCATGAAAATAAGGATAGTATAATACATTTAATATTAAATAATCGATGAACGGTTATTAATATTCATGAGCAGAACAAGTGGTCACCAGTCATATCCGAAGATCCACCAATTTTTGGTTAAAAGTTTCATATGTATATTATAAACGCTCTCTAAAATTTTCTAAAACAGTACTTCAAAAAACCTATTTTTAATGTTCTCTCTATTTCCAGTATATTAGCATAGTTGAAGTTATAGTAATGCTGAATCACCAGAAATAGTAAACAAACAAAAACATCAACCAATAAAGTAGAAAATGAAGTGTATAAACATTTATATCGAGTTCAATAACCCAAAAACAAAAACAATATCAACCATTAAAATTTAAAACCCGGCACATCACCTAGATAATACAGTTATAGCTAAAAAATAAATAGAAACCACACTATATCTCCGTAGAAATAAAAGTAAAATAACCCATTTTTTTCCAAATAAACAAAAACACATATGTACCAAAAGCCAAAAAGAAACATTCAACAATGTATCAACCAACACAACCTGACTAGCAATGACACTAGACTCAATGCAACATAAGAAAAAATAAGAGTATAAACAAAAATGTAAAACATATTGAGCAATAAATGGATATACTAACAATTAAATATGAGCAATTGCATTCAAAATGTCAGGAAAATAAGGCATCTTACAATAAAAGCAAAAGCAATCATTATTGCACACTTTTGCATCTAAAAAGGTACCAAAAAGTGTGAGCATAATAACAATTGTACTGAAATCAGCAGTTCTGAGTTATACTTACTTGACTAAAAATACACTAGATTAAGCATTGGTCCGTGCAACGGTAACGGTTTGAAAGTGGCATTTTTCGCAAGGTACTGATTTCGAAATTCATCTCATACTAATTAACTAACTAATAAGCTTTCTAATAAAATTTGGCCTCTTACTTAAAAAAACTAAAAAAATGAAGTGGATGCAAGCGGCCGCTAGAATAAAAATACACTGTGAGGACCTAAAAACGAATAAAAATAACTAATATTCTATTATGAAGCAGACATTATTCTACAGAAACCCAACTAAAAAGCACACTCAGGCTGTCAAAGTTTCATAAGCGTGGGCCAAAACTTTAGTATCAAGTTTAGTGACAACTTTGGTCAAATTGTTGGCGGAATTTGATTGGCCGATTTTCAGCCAATCAACGACGAGATGCCCACGGGTCAGCGTCCCAAACCTTTCAACTTGAACGTTTAGCATTTTCGACTCGAGTACGCAGTCTGGATCTGAAAAAATAATATATACTTTATTAAGAGGTAAATAATAAAGTAAGCATTTATATAACCAGGCTTAGGCATAGGCTTAGGCGCAAAAACTTGCTATTGATGCCCAGGGTCAATTACAACTTACAGCCGTATGTCCGTTCAACCGGAAAAATCACGAAATAGTTACGCCACAATGTGATCTTATCACTATTACTGCCATGGTTATTTCGTAATTTTACCAGCGGAACAGATATTTGGTTGTGAGTATGAATTACTCTTAATATAATGCGACCCCTGCTGAATTGAATTGTAGAGGCAAGATTCGTCTCAAAATGCCCCAAGAAACCTCGAAATGTTAATTTCAAAAACCTCAACCTATTGCCTCAAAAAATGACACTCTATTGCATGGGTTATCGGTACAAAAAAGGTTCAAGAAAACATTGGAGGCAATAAAATATTTACAAATTTCGAAAAACCTTGCCGATCAACTAAATGACTAATTGGACTTGACAGCTGACTAGATTTGACTTTAATTGGCTAGCAATACATCGTCTTATAATCTTCATGCAATGAAACTTGCCACACTTCTATACATTCTACGCACGCAGATTGTTATTAATTTTCACCTAGCTACTTCAATGCTGTGTTATTAGCCATTTAAGTTTAAAATCCGATCCGCTCAGTACTATCTTGCACGAACTACTGACAGACGTACACAGCAGTATGGCCATAGCGTACGGGTCACAGCTGTAGTAGCCTTTGTAGTAACAGTCTAGCACTGCCTTCACCCTCTGTCCGTGAATCCGTTGCAGAAACCGAGCCCGCATACTGTTGCTTCCACTGATCCAGCGCTTGTACCAGTCCTGAACAAGCTGATCTATGCTGAAACTGAAGGCTGTGATTTTGAACATAACCTCTATGAAACATGTGAACATATTAAACATGAATTATTTTTCAACTTATAACTCAAACTCATTAATAAAATTTAATTGTGTCTATATAATTATGAACTATTGAATAAAAATAGTTAAAGGTGTTCGTTTATCAGCTTAATTTTTTAATAACCAACTCCTACATAAACGTACAAATGACAAACAGGCTTCAGTGCACACATCAAAGGGCAGCATGGTTTTGGGACACGTCATTTCACTCAGAACCAAACTGGCTGCGTCTGGATCGTGACCGAGGTTGAATTCTGCGGTCAAAAAATCCACTCTATTGCCACGTCCTGAAAAAATAAAAAATATATCAAGGATACATAACAGTAAGAGTAAGCTAATGCACACATTTGTGATCCGGTGACAATGTGACATGCTACGACCATTATCTCCAAAATTAAGCATTGTGGAGTTTTCCAGAGTTGTGTAAAAAAGAATCGGTACATGTACGCGTCTAGGTTGTATGTTTATGTAAACGCAGTCCAACAGGAACGTTACACAGTTGTGAAGAAACTCACACAGTTCTAAAGTGACAGGAAAAAGTATAAAGTAACTCACACAGTTTCGCCCATGCTCATATTATATGTATGTACATGCCTTTCCAAAACATTAGGATTAAGCTTATACAAACTCGCAAACAAAAACCAGTGCTTCAATTTAAACATAACACCACAGTGTCCACAGATATTGAAACATAAATCAAACTTAAAAGTACCAGACAAGGTTCCACCCATAATGATAAGTTCCTTAGTGTTTTTGGCAATGCTGGGGTCTAGTCTCAGGGCCAGAGCGATATTGGTCAACGGAGCCAAAGCGACTATTGAGAAATTTCTCCCGGATTCTGCGAACTGAGCTGATATAGCTCAGGGCAGCTGGCTCAGGCTGAATCTGGGTTTCGTCCACGGCAATGGAATCAGCGACCCCTCCCAGACCGTCAGCGCCGTGAAATCTACGCGACATTTCTTCTTCAGGCTCGGCAGTGGCTAGCGGTGCAGCAGCACCCTTGTAGACCGGCACCTAAATTAAGAGGTTAACACATGTGTATCAATTACTTTTCGCACAACCACCAGTGCTATAAGTGATGCTAAATTCCACCTTTCTGGCTGTGACATAGTGCAGGTCAGCATGTGCAATATATGTAAGTCTGGTTATGGCACTTTACTGTAACAATGAATCGAGTTACAAATCTGGCTCAGGATGGCTTAAGCTAAAGGACAGAAGACCATACATGAATCATTTACGAATATATGAACAGAATTACAAGTTGTATCGCGGGGTACTCACGACTACACATTGAGATCGGAACTGAGGCCCACAAAATTTGCTTTAAAGTTAAAAGTATCTTGAGACACCTTCAATA